>JAVCKV010591957.1:3793-80062 GCA_032274145.1 Herpochondria borealis
TTTCATAAGCATCATCCCCATCAATTATCTGAACACCATCTGTTGCCATGCTATGTTTTTTTAGGTTTAATTCGATCATCTATAACTTAAATATATCAGTACAATTTACAGCAACTCGAAACAAAATTATAGATTTTGCTAGTATTTTTTTTCATTCAACTAACTAGCAAAATCTACGCTTTTACAACTTTATCTATACACCTAAGCTATCAAATACTTGACAAAACCTTTGCATGACTTACACGCCTTGTTGTGAGTCGTTTTATTTAAGTTCTTTTAATAATGTATTTGCCGCTAATTTGCCTAGTTCATTAGAGGCTAAAGGACTAGCTCCTGTGATTAATTTTCGATCCAAGCAAACGGTTTTATCTGATTTAGTATTCACAATATTAGCTCCTAAACTTTTCAGTTTCTCACTCAATCCCCAAGGCATTAGTCCTGGCAAATAGCCAATTTTAGGGGTCATTTTGTCTATAGCATCTGGAAAGACAGCCATTTTATATCCTTTATAAATAAATTTTTCATTATTTAGAGTTGTTGTTAAAAAGGAACCAGGGCCATGACAGAGACTTATTGTGAATAAATCGTTTTCGTGTGCCCAAGTCAATATTTCCCCAACATTTCTATCTTCTGGAATACCTAACATAGCTCCATGACCACCAGGTACAAATACAGCTGCATAAGAGGCCACCTCATTTAATGAGGTATCAATAAAATTTTGTAATTTTTTTGGCTGTTCAAAACTTGATTTATATTCTTTATAGATGGCTTTTACATGCTCATCCTTCTCAGGAAAAGCCCACATTTCAAACACAACTGGTTTTCCTGTGGGAGTCGCTATTTCAAATTCAAAACCTGCATTCTTAAGATGCAGCATAGGCAGAAGAGCTTCTACTGGATGATTTCCTGTAGAAAACAATTTGCCATTTTGCATTAGCATATTTTTTTGTTCTGTGAAAATTACCAAAATTTTAGATTTATTTCCTTGATATTTCATATATGAAATTTTCTCAAAATCTGTTTTGGCAACAGTTCCTAACATCAAAGCTACTTTTGAAGGGCTATAAGACCCATCAGGCTCCAATTTTGGTGCAATACCTAATATTTTTTTTAGCATACGTCTATTTTTAGTAGTTAAGTTAATACCACAAAAGTAGTCTTTAGTTATGTACTAAAAATTGATGTATGGTAAGAAATCATTCAGTTGCAATTTCTTTTCGGATTCTACTTAAGCTCTCCGTCGTAACGCCTAAATAAGAAGCTATATGGTAATTTTTTACATTCTGTTCGATATCAGAATAAGTAGTAACAAAATTCAAGTAACGTTCTTTGGTTGATAATGTTAGGTTTTCAAGGATTCGCTTTTGGAAAGTGGCAAATGCAGATTCTAAATTTTTAATATGGAAATACCCAACCTTAGGTATTTCTTTACAGAGTCGATCAAAATCTTTTTTTGAAACTTTGTATAACGTAGATGCTTTTATACACTGAATATAAGAGACAGCTTTCGTTTTTTCTTTTCCAAAGAGAGCAATATAATCACTAATCCACCAACCTTTAATCGCAAATTGTAACGTATGTTCTTTTCCAGAAGAATCTATAAAATAGGTTCGTAAGCAGCCCTGATGAATGTAATAAATATCGTTGACAGCTTCCTCTGCCTTCAAAAGGAATGTTCCCTTTTTTAGCGCTATTTTTTTTATTTTTTCACAAAGAAGATCTAATTCATCTTCCGTAAATGTAATGTCTTTAAAAATTTCAAGTATAATTGACTTCACTTTATTTAGTTTTAATTACGTACAATATCCAGCGTATATCATTTGTGCAAAAAGCAAGACGTTTTGGTATTACCATCCTTGACCGCACACACACATTTCTAGGCAATAAAATCGATTACTTTACTAGATTATTTACTCTTTGGAATGATAGGGCTCTGTAGTTGAGTTTTTAGGTAATCTTTTGGGTTTGTACTTATCGTCATCTTTCATTTTATCAAATACACTTTGATGTATTATTGAACCTTCTTTAATTGTTCGCCTTCTTCCTAGTGGAATTGAAAAACTCCACCATTTTAGAGTTTTATTTTTAGGTAAAAATTCTAGCAAACACCAAAAAAAAGTTAAAGACTTATGAATCTGACCTTTATGATCTGGAGAGGCAAAAGTATTATTAGAATCTAGACCCAATACTACTCTTTCATATTTTTTTTCATCAATTTTTAATCCATTTTTTTTTGCTTCTTGAACGATCCATTGTAATGTGATTTTTGCCAAGCCACTCTCTTTTTCTACATAGCCTCCACCAATATCGGAATGAACTCCAGCGAACCAAACTTGTTTTATTTCGTTTTTGTCCTTTTTGCAAAGGTTTTGCCTAAAGTAAGCTCTTCTTTCATCTATAGAAATGGCATGACGTATTGTTTTAATTGAAGAATTTTTTGTTGTATAAGGTAATGTTTTTCTCCTAAAAACCCAGCCAATAGATGTCACAGTATCCCAAATTCCCATAAAATGGAATTTACAATCTCTAGAAAACGTTTTCTTGAAGTTTCTAGTTAGATCAAAATTTTTGTCTTTGTATAATTTATAAGCATATGGGATTAGATTTTGAGCATCCTTATCTAGTAATCCGCACATATGAATAAACCCCGCTAATGCTCGAACGGTATAAGCTCCTCGACTAAATCCAAATAAATAAATCTTATCTTCTGGTTCATAGTTCTCCATCAGATAGGAATAGGCTTCTGTTATGTTTTTCTGCAACCCGTGACCAAACATCAACCCCACAGTGTTTTGAAAAAAGTCCCACTGTTTCTTTATAGAATGGATTGGAAAACTAACATCGCTAAAAGTTCCAACTCCTGGATCATAAAACGATATCTGAGTATTTTCATTTCGAGGTAAAATACTATATAACTTTACGACATTGGAGTTCTTTTTTCCATATTGATTGCCTGTACCATCACAGCAAATAATAATATTTTTTCCCATGGAGTAGTTTTTAAATTATTTTTTTCAATCTCAATCACTTTTTTATTAATAAAAGCTTCAACTTGAGTTTTTAAAAATGCTATTTAGTAAATTCACTTTCAATATTTTGTATCTATTATACTCGAATGAGTTTATGATAAAAATAATCTTTAGCTGTTTTTAATTCAAGGATATACACCCCGTTTGGTGCATCTAAATTAAATTGATAATTTAAATCATTAATTACTGACTCATGAAAAATTAGCCGCCCATTCAAATCATAAACATTCAAAACGGGGTTCTCTATTTTGTCTAATTCTATATTAACAGAACCTGTAGAGGGATTTGGATAAACATTGATTTTTTGCTCCTCTACCAGCTCTAAAGCCGTAAAATTTTCATTGCATATATACAGACCAAACATGGCCCCTCCTGGGCTACTAATTATCGTTGTATCCATAACCGTTAAACTATGAATTGGTCCAGTTATCACAGTTTCATTCCAACCTGATCCAATTCCTCCAAGCTGTCCAGTAATATTCCCATTTGGAGTTAATACCGCCATAACATCGCAATTAGGACTTCCTGCTGACGGAATGGCATAATGCTGGCCATTAACAAAAAGCTTAACTATTTCCTGAAGTCCAGTATCTGCATGAATACCACTAAAGTTCAAATGTAGAGAATCTATTGTAGGGCTAAACTGAAAGGTATAACTCCCATATCCTATTGGAGTTCCAGTTCCTGCTCCAATACCATATGGCTGCGTAAAATTCTGACAATACACTGCATTAGTAAACAATTCACCAGTAGATGAAACGGTCACTTGAATGCCATTTACGGTGGAAGTTCCACTCAGATGCGTTACGTGATGTGTGCATTGAGCATTAAGAAGGCTGGAGTAAAAAAACAAGGCAAAGGGAAATAGAAAGAGATTCCTTTTACTAGAAATTAGAGTGCTCATCATGGATAATTTAATTTTCAAATCTATTCCTAACATAAGCAATAAGAGATTAAATGTCAATTTCTTATTGAAGTAAATAATATAAATTTTAATTATTTTCCCCAAACAGTAATAGTATCCTTTAATGTAGCATAAGGCATTTTTTTTATTTATAAAAACAATTTGCGGAAACATCAAATTTCTGCATGCGATATTTAATACTATGGCCCTTGTCTTTATGACATATCAAAGGGCAACAACAAAAAGCATCCGCCAAGAGCAAAATTGAAGATTTCTTCTTCAGATTAAAGAACTTTTCTCTTATCTCCAACAAACTCCCAATCATTTAAGATCGTAAATGTAGCCTTATTAGAATTATAGGAGGAGTTATAGTTTTTCCAATTATAACTAAGTAGATCAAACCATTCTGTTTCTATCATAATTTTAGCCTCAATCCAATATATTCTTGTAAGTAAGTTTTCAAATTTATTTAACCACTCTTCCCAATCAGATTTAATTCCTGCTTATTATATTTAACTACATCACCTTTTGGATAAACGTTATTTAACCAATCGACAAAGAGGTATATATTTTCACGATAACAGTCTAGATCGTGGTTGAACTCTTAGCACAACCTAATATCTTAGAAAATGCCTATTGAGAGAATAAAAAACAGATGCACTGCATCATTCATCTAGTAAACATAAACGAATGATATATTATCGCTGAGGTCTTAGGCTTTTTTACAATAGTAAATTATCATACATTTAATGTTGAATAATAATTTTTTTTGTAATTGTTGAACCCTCAAAAATCATTTGGATAAAATAAACACCATTGGCTAAATTTGTTGAATTTAAAGTGAATTTTTTGCTTTTGATTTCCCCAAAATGACTAGAACTCACGAATTGTCCAATTGAATTTAAAAGATTGTACTTAAGGCCATTCACTTTTGCTAATTCTATTTCAATGTTTATCAAGTTATTTGCAGGATTAGGAGAGACCTTAAACATGTTGAGGAGAGAAGCTGTAGTAGTTATCGAATTCAAACCGTTTTCTTCAATAGAAATATCATCTATATAATAATATCCTTGGTAAGCAAATCCTCCAGTTGCATTAGGATTTACGACGGTTAAATCCATGATGGTATCATTTTCAAAATGGCCAATGATAAAATATTGCTCACCTCCTATTGCGTTATAATTCCATTCTAGTTTAGTCCAAATTGAAGTATTATCTAAAGAAAGACTATCATTTGTTAATTGAGGAGTAATTGGGAGGATAGAGCTATTTGTGGGTTGAGTTTGGAAAGGGCCAATCTGGTTATTTCGTAAGTGAATACCTAATTTAGGTGTCCCATATTTACAAAAATCAGAAGGAGAGACCCAAAAGGATATTTTATAATCATTCCCAGCAATTAAAGGAGCTGCTAACTCCCCTTGTATATATTCTCTATAATTAGGTAAATTTCCTTGAGGGTACATAGATGTCGTAATAATACCTACATAAGCGTCTCCTGTATGGGGAAACTGACTGCCTGAGAAGTTATTGGGAGTTGTAACCAGAGAAGAGGTACCACATACATGAAATAAGTCAGGCGATGCCTGAAGAGTATCTACAGGGCTAGTCCAAAAATTCGTTTTATGGACCCCTCCGTTATAACTGGGACAAGCATTAATATTTTCAAAACTAGGGTTTAGCACTAAATTTTGGGCAAAAATAATAGTAGGAAATAATAAGGAAAACAAAAGAATGGAGCTTAGTTTCATGGAGCAATTTTTAATTGTGTATTTTTTGCTTAAAATAGCCCATTTGAGTATAAAAGTCAAGATATGACTGGCATTATTACCTAGAAGTAGTTTAGAATTAAGTAATCATTAAACATGACATCACTTTCTGTCCTTATTTTACATCCTACCATTTTAGGAAAAAAATATTATTAAACGGTCATTCTTTGACAAACAGAGTTCATTTGAAGAATTAACCTTAGATTTGTAATCTGTTATTACAAAATTAAACTATGAAAAAAATTACTTGCTATTTATTTCTTTTTTGTCTTGGTCTTACGATTTCAAATTGCGCTCAAAAAGAAACGAGCAAATCCAAAGAGAAAGAAAAAAATCATCCTTATACCAACGCGCTTATCAACGAAAGTAGCCCTTACCTTCTACAACATGCCCACAATCCAGTTAATTGGTATCCTTGGGGTGATGAAGCCTTGGAAAAAGCGAAAAAAGAAAATAAAATGCTCCTCATCAGTGTTGGCTATGCCGCCTGTCATTGGTGCCATGTGATGGACCATGAAAGTTTTGAAGATACGACTGTTGCTAATTTGATGAACGAGCATTTTGTCTGTATCAAAGTGGATCGAGAAGAACGTCCTGATGTCGATCAAATTTATATGGCTGCCTGCCAAATGATCACCAAAAGTGGTGGTTGGCCACTTAATGCGATTGCGCTTCCTGATGGCAAGCCCTTTTTTGCAGGTACCTACTACCCAAACGAGAATTGGCAAAAAGTCTTGAACCATTTTATCCCTTTGTATAAAGATCCTACTACCCGAGTGAAGTTAGAAGAAGCTGCCACTCAAATTACACAAGGCGTTGCTCAAACGGGGCGTGTTGGCTTAAATCCCACTCCTTCTGTTTATAATTTTAAAAATATGGACAAAGCCTTTGATTTGTGGACAACACAAATTGATTTTGTTCATGGTGGTTTCCAAAGGCAAAACAAATTCCCAATGCCTTCTAGTTGGGATTATCTATTACAATATAATTACCATCATGAAAATGAAAAAGCGGAAGAAGCCTTGCAACTCACCCTTAAAAGTATGGCTATGGGAGGCATTTACGACCATTTAGGGGGTGGTTTTGCGCGTTATTCTACGGATAAAGTTTGGAAAGTGCCTCATTTTGAAAAAATGCTCTACGACAACAGCCAGTTGGTTAGCCTTTATGCTCAAGCTTATCTACAAAGTAAAAATCCACTCTATAAAAAGGTCGTTTATGAAACGTTGGATTGGGTAGAGCGTGAAATGACTTCTTCCGAAGGCGGGTTTTACTCCTCTTTGGATGCCGACAGTGAGGGCGAAGAGGGTAAGTTTTATATTTGGACAGCCGAAGAACTCAAAGCAACTCTAGGCGCTGATGCGGCACTTTTTATGGCTTACTATAATTGCTCAGAAGTTGGTAATTGGGAACACAAAAATAACATCTTATTGCGCAAGAGTAGTGATGAAAAAATGGCTACAAAATATGATCTAACAATCCCTGAATTACAAGAAAAAATTGATCAAGCCAAGGTCTTGCTCCTAAAGGTTAGAGATAAAAGAATTCGTCCAGGTTTGGACGATAAAATATTGACTTCTTGGAATGCGCTTATGCTCTCAGGCTACATTAAGGCTTATCGTGCTTTTGGAGAAGCTCGGTTTTTAAAAGCAGCTTTAAAAAATGCAAAATTCATTGAAGATAAAATTATAAATGAGGAAAATAAAATTACAAGAAACTACAAAAATAATAAAGCTGTAATTTCTGGCTTCTTAGACGACTACGCTTTTCTTGCAAGTGCCTTTATTGATCTTTATCAAGTTACTTTTGATGAAAAGTGGCTAAAAAAAGCAAAAGGTCTAGCCGATCATTCTTTGGAATTTTTCTTTGATGAGGCTTCTGGTATGTTCAATTACACTCCAAATTATAATGCCAATTTAATTGCTCGAAAAATGGAGGTAACCGACAACGTTATCCCAGCTTCTAATTCTGAAATGGCAACCGTTTTATATGAATTAGGGCTTTATTACTATGATAAAAACTATACAGATAAAGCAGCACAAATGTTGTCCAATATTAGTCAAAATGTATTGGAAAACATTTCTTTTTTTTCCAATTGGGCGCAGTTAATGTTGCAGCAAATCGAAGCGCCTTATGAGGTCGCTATTGTCGGCAAAAATCATGATCAATTACGAAAAGAATTGGATCAACATTATTTGCCAAATGTCCTATTGATGGGCGGAAAAAACGAAGGCAGTCTTTCTTTGTTGGAAGGAAAATTAGTTGCAGGAGAAACCATCATTTATGTCTGTAGAAATAAAGCTTGCAAACGCCCTGTATCAACAGTTGCAGAAGCGCTAGAATTAATGAACTAAGTAAAAGGACCAAGACAATGAAACAGCAATTATTTTATCTCTTACTTTTCTTACACTTAATCGCTTGTCAGTCGGATGTTCCGTCAACGGTAACAACGACAACAGAAGCAGAAGAAATTATTTCGACCCCACTTAGTTTGACACAATTCCTAAGCAATTATAAAAATGCGATAGCAGGCGAACACATCCCGCTATCCTTAAGCCAACACTATATCAAGCCTGCTCTTAAAGAATTTCCACTCCATCCCTATTTAGATACTGCAACCTACAGTTATGGCGAGGTTGTCTATCAAGACAGTTTGCTGGCCGTTCTTACTTTTTTCTACAAAGCTCAACAGGACAAAAATTTGATGGCAGCTTCTTTTGTTGCCTCTTATTCTAAAAAAAACAACCAGCTTATTGATTCAAAAATGGTCTTTGGCAGTTCTGTTTTTAATCTACAAGAAAGCAAAGGCTATGATTTCGGCTTTTCTTGTAAATCTGATTTAATTTTCATCAATGATCTCGGCTATTTATTGCTTTTAACCAATAGTATTCATGAAATGTATTCTCAGCACAAGTCAGGTGTTCATAAAGAAAATAAAACCTATAAAAGCAGTTACAAAATGACTCGTCTAGGAATCTTTGAGCCTGCTTCTTAGAAAAAGAACTTATATTGTAAATAAATCATCCAAATCTAAACCGATTATAATCAATCAAGTGCTTAGCAAGTATTAAAATATGAATTGGAAAAATCTAGAATTTATAGACTTTCAGACAAATCATAAAACAGGAAAAAAGTATTATCAACAATATTTAAAACCTTGTTACTACTTAGAATTACATTTAAGATGGACTTCTAATGAGGAGCTTTTAATGTTTCACAATTCTGTTCTTAAAGAAATAGGCCACTTGTTTGCTTACCATCATAATTCTAATAAAAGCCGCGCTTCTAAGTTTAGAGATAAAGAGCAAGCATTTAATACCATTCCTGACTTCTTAGCCTCTAGAAAAAAGCATTTATGGCAGGAGTTATCAAGTAATGGAGGTGTTGGTACGGCTCAAGAAACAGGCGGTACTAGTGATGCCGTTCTCTCTTATTGGATACATAAAACGCCCTTTTCGGAAACAGTACAAAAACAACAAGTAGAAGACTACCAGGCATCTCTAGCAGAGTATGAAGTCGATATGTTACCCTTTGGAATAAAAATATCTACTATCCATGTTTGTTTTCCCGTTGATCATTTTAAAGATGCTGAAGCTTTTTTTAATTGGATCATAAATAATGAATTTATTAAAAAAGGAACGTTCTTTTCTGGTAGTGCTGGCTATAGAATTAATTCTTGGGAAGGATACGTCAATAAAGAAGCCAAAGAAAAGCTAAAACAAATTCTTATTGATTTCCCTGGTTTGGACTATCATACAGGAGCTCATTTAGGAAGGGTCTTAAACGAAGAAAAATCCGACTTTCTTCCTATTATTAAGCGATTGAACTGGATCACTTTTATTGCTAAAAATGGTGTTCAGGAATTAGGCGGAATAGATCAATTAAAAACTAAAATCGAAGAAAATAACATCAGTAGTTTGCATCAATTAGAAAATGGCGTTTGTATTAGAGCCTCTAAATCACCAGCATTAGCTGAAAAAGAGCTGAATTTCAAGCAATTCTATATGATTCAAAAAATTATTCATAAATTAAGGTTTAGAAGTCATCCAAGAGATAACTTCTTCAAAGATAGAAAAGAAAAAGGTCTATCTTGGATGTATAAATTTGAGATTAACGACGGACTTGAGTGAATCTAGGGCAATTCCTGGAACTTATCTTGACGCTGCCATAACGCCACACGTACTTCAAAGATGGAAATCCATTCATAAAATAAAATGGTATGATATGGTAAAAATACCCCTAATAAAGTTTTGAAATATACCATGATATTTGATAAATAACGCCTCTGCATAGAAAGTTCTCAGGTAGTATTGAGCTCAAAAAGCTAATATCGCAATTACTTTCTTTAGAAGAAAATCCTACAACTTTTGTATCCCCCAATATATACTATTCCTAGATTTAAGTAGACACTAAAACTACAGATATCCATTAGGATGTAGCGAATTCTCGTTCATTTACATCGTTTATTTATTCTTTAATAATTTCTTTAAAAAAAAGCTTATAATTAGGTAATAGAAAGCCTTTGTTCAACGAAGTCTACATCCCTTTCAAACCACTATTTACTAAACAATAAACTCATGGATTTAAAAAAAATATTTGGAACTCAATTATTTGATATTGATTTAAAAGATACAGGTGATTTCAACATAAAAAAGGATAAACCTAAATTTGGAAAACCTGTCAAAGATATTGCAAGTAAAATTAATTCTACCTATGGTTTAAGTGATAACTTGAAAGAAGAACTGATTGAAATTTATACTCAAGTACGTAAAATAGAGATTTATTGGGGTTTAGGCCCTGCTAGTAATGCGCCTTTGTTGTCATCCGATGAGTGGATAAAGGCAAATTGTGAGCATTATACTGCTGATCAGAACTTTAGTGGCTGTATGAATCTCTTATCATTTAATGAAATGATGACCAGCAAAGAACATACGTATTTGAATAGTAAAGGTGTTCGCTACCTCCCATTTGATTTGCATTGGGCCTTAGGTGCTTACTTAAGACAAGAAAAAGGAAAAACAGAGAACAACTTATACCTCTTCAATGCAGAAGGAGGTGTATTGATGGATCTAGAAATAGGTGTATTGGATTACCTGAAATATGCAGCAGAGGCGAAGTGCTTTTATTATTGGCAATATGCTCTAGGAGAAAAAGATGATTTTTACAGTCTTGCTATGAAAAATTTATTGCCTAAATTCATGCCTAAGGCTAAGCTTAATCTTAAAAATTTTGGTTCAAAAATTAAAAAGAAAAAAAGCAAAAATAAAAAAGACATCAGTGCTTCAGAAAAAAGCTACTTAGAACTATATCAATGGTTTAGCAAAAAAAACCGTGGATTAGATAGTGATGCACCTACAACATCAGAAATTATTTCTTTTATTGAAAAGACAAGCAGTTTAAATCTAGAAGATGAAAAACTATCAGAATTGCCTCAAGCATTCAACCTACTAAAAAAGCTAACCCATGTCTTTCTAAAAGACAATGAATTCATCTCTTTCCCAACATTTATATTTGAATGTAAAGAAACATTAAAGCGACTTGATTTACACCAAAACGAATTAACGTCACTCCCTGATGACTTAGGAGATTTTTCCCAATTAACCTTATTGGACCTACAAGGTAATCAATTAACAAGTTTACCAGCATCCATTGGAAAGCTAACGAATCTTGAAGAGTTATTACTTGATAAAGGTTTCGATAAGCCAGCCAATCAAATTGAAGAAATCCCTGCATCCATTGGAAACCTAACGAAGCTTAAGGTTCTAAATTTTAATAATAATAAATTATCTGCCTTACCAGATACGATGGGGGGATTAGTTGCTTTAGAAAGACTAGATCTTCGTGCTAATCAACTAGAAGCATTACCAACGTCTATTGGAAACCTTTCGGAACTAAAAAACCTTGACCTTCAGGATAATAAAATAAGCAAGGTTCCTTCCTCTTTGTATAAACTAATAAAACTAACGAGACTCTCTTTAGGAAAAAACCAAATAAAGGAAATAGCTCCAGACATTGGAAATTTATCAGAATTAGACTATTTAAGGTTAGAAAATAACCCTTTAGCAATTCTTCCAAAAGAAATTGGACAACTAAAAAAATTAGAAAAATTATATTTATTCTCTACTCCTTTTTTAGAATTCCCTGAAACGATAGCTGATTTAAGCTCCTTAAAAGAGCTATGGCTTTCCATGAAAGAACTAATTGTTCTTGACGAACATATTTGTCAAATTCCTAACTTAAAGCTTCTAAATCTTTATAAGAATAAACTTGAAAAACTTCCTGAATCCATTAGTCAACTAAAGCACTTATTTTCTTTAGATTTAAGAGAGAACAACTTAACAGAACTTCCTTCTAGTATCGAGACGATGAGTAGTCTTAAAAAACTATATTTAAGTGGAAATAATTTCGAAGAAACATATATTCAATCCTTGAAAAAAGTTTTGCCAGATTGTAATATTGCTTATTAAGTGTCGCTTAAACGGTATCTAATTTTTGGTTCTCTAACAATTTTTGCCAAAAGACTTTAGACTGCGAACTAAACCGCTTCTATTGCGTACCTCGTTTAACAAAGAATCATCTTTTTTATATAAAAAACCAACGCCAACCAATACTTAAAACAATAAGAACCCAAACATGAAAATAACAGCCTCTTTCCCTCCTCTCGATCAAGCAATGCTTCTAGAATTACAGAGAATTCTTTTAGACAAATTTGATTATCCAGCCTTACCTAAGGATTATATAGCTTTTTTATTAACCAATAATGGAGGATTTGTTGTTCCTGGATATATTGAAAGTAAAGGCGAAGGGTTACAGCAGGAAGAGCTTGTATTTGAAACGCCCTTAAAAGAAGGAAAAGGCTATTGGGAACCGTGTATATACAGTTTTTTTAGTGTTTGGCTCCCCAACTCCATGTCTAAATCTAATATTGAAGATCGTACACTTCCTAATTTGATTGCATCAAACCAACATTCAAAACATGATTTTAATGTCTTACCAGAACAAATGATGTCCATTGCAGGTTGTACGCATCCTAGTACAGCTGATTTATTATGTATCGGTTTAGATAAGAGGGATTATGGGTCGGTGTACTTTTATTTTTCACAATGGTTCAACCCAGCATTCAATACAAATAAGAGTTATTATGACCAAAAAACAACTGCCATTCTAGATAAGTATCATCTCAATTCTGTACATGACAAGGCCATTAATGAAGCCGCTCAATTCGAAATTGATAGAATTCCATTCATAAAAGTAGCGGATTCGTTTTCTGATTTTTTGACTGGTTTAAAAACAAAAAAGATAGCTTACTAGGCATCCTACAACAAATCATAAAGAGTGTCCTATTATTTTAACATAACACTGATTTCACTTCTAAAACCTTGTCAAATGTCCAATGATTTATGTTCCAAGTTAAGTGCAAAAATAAACGTTGTTGCTGATAAAATAAAAATTCTGTCTCATACTGAAGATCATACCGTCAGAATAAATAATTCAAATCTTAACCTGGCATCCTATTGGTTTTATTTAGGTTTTGAAAGCAAGAATTCGATGGGGGAACTTGCCATTTACGATAAGCATCAACCCTACTCTATTTCTGACCATGCGCTTCAAGCTATTGACTTTAAAGATGATACATTAACCGTTCTATGTGATTCGCCTAGCTTTACTCAAAAATTCTTTGTCAAGTCTAGCAAGAAGCAACAACTTTATTGTTTTACAAATTATCTTTTTATACCTTTAAATATTGATGAAGATCAATTGGAAGATGCCTATTTGGATTTTTTAGGCATGGACTTATGGGAACTTCCGTTTCTCGATTTAGCAAGCCTTGAACTAAACAAAGAGATGGTAGATACATTCCATTTAGAATTTGAGCTTAAGGAACGACATAAGAAATGTAAACAGTTCAAATCGAATCTTGAAGACCTAAAATCGTTTATTCCTAAAGAAAGATTGGAAAATTATTTTCTAAAACTTGATCATTTCTTACAGGCTAAACCCCAAGTCAAGCAAGAGGAAAAAGTTAGTGTCTTTGAAGCTGAACTTAAAGGTTCGGCTAAAAATAAGCTTATTGCAATTGATGATTTTATTACAGAATTATCGAGTCGAGTTCTGAGTGGGGTTAAAAAGAAAGTTTTGAAAGAAAAGTTGAATGCCATCATTCCTCAGTTTAAAGATACCAACGAAGCATTGTTAAAAAAATTGATTGATTGCGTTGTCTTATTTGAAAAAAATGTAGCTGGTTTTTATAGTAAAGGAGGTCCTAGTGTTCATTTAGTACCATTAATTAAACACAAAAACCAAGATATCGCTATTGCTGCAATAAATGGCTTGAATCAAACGATTGGCTGGCAGCAAAAAATATACCTCGTCTATCAATTTTTAGTTGAAACTATGGGGGATTCAGAAATCAAGTCCGTCAAATTATTTGATGCACTTTCTGGTAAAAATATTCTTGACAGGCAAGTTAAATTAAGTAGGAAAAAATTCTTATTAAATAAATTTAAGCAAACGAATCCAGAGGAATTACCAAAAAAAATTAGACTTAAACTTAAGCAGTTACAATTAACCTAATCCTAAAAAAGCCATTATCCTAAACTCAAGAGCTCTAAAACTGTTGTCTTTAGTGACAAGTATAAGGTTAAAAAGTAAATACATCAATTGCTGTTATGGATACGGATACTATTGAAACAATACAAAATCGTTTAAAAAGTTGCCTCATAGACTTAGGTATAAAAAAAGAAGCGATTACCCTCAATAGTCGTCACTCCAAATTCTCTATACAAGAAATAATTACTATAAAAAATGAGGCCTACTCTTTTAGTCTAACTCTAAATGGAAGACTTCTATCAGATGCTTTTGAAGATGTTAGAAAACCTGATTGGAAATGGATTATAAAATTCATTTTTCATATAGAGAACCCCCATGACATCAGCATGACGGTTGAGTTAAAAACCTTGAAACAGAAAATAATGAGTTGGTTTTTTAAACAGCCCTTAGAAACCTATAACGTAGCATTTGATAATATGTTTTCTATCGAAAGTAATCCTATATATGCATATGCTACGGTTTTAGATCCTCCAGTTCAAGCTAAATTGCTTCAAAACATTCTATACTTTGGGAAGTTTAATCTCCTAAAAAATGAACTGCATTACAAACAAAACATGAAACATATTTTAAGTCCTGATAATCTAAATCGAATTCAAGATTTGATAAGAATAGGCGCTATGATAACTAGTAACATTCAACTTTGGGAACCGCACAAAAAGATATAAGGTTGATATTAGAACGATTCATTCAGTCTTTTATGGAAGAAGTTGTTTCGAATTAAGTAACCTTCAAATATAACTTTAAAACCCCACAATAGCCTGTGGGAGATTAGCTACTATACGTTTTTGCTCTTCTTCAAGGATAGGATTTTCGTCTAAATGAAGGAGATTTAAGCTTTTTAGATGAGTAATACCTTTTGGTAACTTTGTTAATTCATTATTAGAAAAATCGCACTCTTCTAATGTTGATAATTGGCAAAAGCTGTCAGGCAAAGAACGGAGTTGGTTCTTAGCTAATTCAAGATATACTAAATTACTAAGTTGGCCAACATGCTCATGAATTGATGTGAGTTGATTTTCTTCAAGCCTTAAATATCTAAGTTGCTGAAAATTAATAATTTCTTTTGGAATGGAGGTAATTAAATTTTCATTTAAACTCAAGGTTTTCAAATTCTTTATTTTCCCTAGTTCGGTAGGAAATGTTGAAAATTCATTATTATCAAGTTCCAAAATTTCAAGTGATTCAAAAGCATTATCTGGAATAGATATGTTTTTCAAATTATTCGAAAATAAATTCAATTTTTTTAGCTTTTTTAGGCGATGTATATTTCGTGGAAGTTGTTCATGATCACCATCTATTAAATCTATTCTTTCAAGTGTCAATAGGTGAATTAGTTTATCTTTCTCATCCTTATCTGTTAAGAATACATATTTAAGAATATCATCCCACGGTTGAAGTAATAGCGCTACTGGAATACCTTCTGCTTTAGCCAACTGAAATGCCAACTGAATATTATTTTCAGTGCATGTACCAATTAGAGTCTGTATCTTTTCTAAGGAAGTGATGTTCATTCGTTGAGTGTATAAGGAGGGTTTTAACTTTATTTTAGTATGCTTTTTTTCTATCCTATTAATTATTTAAGATAACGAAAAAGAAAGCGAATAAGTTAAGAAGTGGTCAAAAATAATTATGGTTCTTTGACAAATCCATTTGCCAAAGAACGAAAATCATTATAGAAAAATTTAAGAAACAACTCCTAACATCAAAACGAAGTAATTTATTGACCGCTTGAAGTCGTGTTTTTTTTGTTAATTTGACCGTGTACCTTAGTTTAAACATAAAAAACAAGTTGTATAAGGTTAAATATCTTACTATCTTCACTGGATGTATTTCCAAATCCAGCAGAAAATTTCACATGAAATCTATTCTTGTATTTTTTATTTGCATTTTCACACTTCAATATGCCTATGCTCAAAATGTAGCTAAACTTAGTTACACTCAAATTGATTCTTTGCTTTATCTCTATGAAAACAAGAAAGCATATGACAAAGGGATTCAGTTCTCTTTAGAGGCAAGCCAACGATCAGGAAAACAAGATTCCCTTTGTGGAGAATATCTTGGCTGGACAGCCTATTTTTATGAATTAATTGGCGACGAAGTAAAAACCATTGAATATTACAAAAAAACATTAAAAGTCTTTGATCAATCAATAGGTATAATATCTCCTCGATATGCTACGACTTTAAACTTCCTTGGCCTTTTTTACTGGAAAATAGGCAGTTACGACCTTGCCCTCCCCTTATATCTTCAGGCTATAAGTATCAGAGAAAAAACACTTGGAAAAGAGCATCCTGACTTCAGTAATTCACTCAGTAATTTGGCATTTTTATACAAAAGTACAGGAGATTATGACCTTGCGCTATCACTCTTTATTCAAAACATAAATATAAAAGAAAAAGTACTCGAAAAAGAGCATCCGTCTTTCTCTATGGCACTCAATAACCTAGCAGCTTTGCACCAAATTATGGGCAATTATGATCTTGCTTTGCCACTCTTTATTCAGGCGAATAAAATTTATGAAAAAACGCTCGGAAAAGAACACCCTGATTTCGCTACATCCCTTAATAATTTAGCCTCCTTGCACAATAACATGGGCAACTATAACCTTGCTTTACCTCTCTTTATTCAGGCGAATAAAATTTATGAAAAAACGCTCGGAAAAGAGCACCCTGAGTTTGCTCATTCGATCAATAATTTGGCTGTAGTACATCGAAAAATGGGTAATATCGACCTTGCTTTACCTTTATATCTTCAAGCGAGTAACATTTATAAAAAAACACTCGGAAAAGAACATTCCCATTTCGCTACATCTCTTAATAATTTAGCCTTCTTGCACAATGACATGGGGAATTATAACCTTGCTTTAGCGTTATTTGTTCGAGCGAATAAAATTTTCAAAAAAACGCTCGGAAAAGAACACCCTACTTTTGCTAGGTCACTCAATAGTATCGCCTCTTTACACAACCTTATGGGAAACCATGACCTCGCTTTATCTGTCATTATGGAAGCGTCTGCTATTTTTGAAAAAACACTCGGAAAAGAACACCCTGACTTCGCTAAGTCACTCAACGATTTAGCAAATTTTCACAACAACATGAAGAATTATGACCTTGCTTTATTTTTATATATTCAGGCGAGTAATATCTTTGAAAAAACACTCGGAAAAGAACATCCTACTTTTACTAAATCACTCAATAATATAGCCTCTTTACACTGTTCTATGGGGAATTATGATCTTGCTTGGTTTTTCCTCGAACAAGCCATAAATAGCAGCTCAACTATTCAACTAAAGCATTCGTTTAATAAGAATTGGTTGGATAGTTTAACAAGAGCTCCCTACCCTTCGAATCAACACATTGAGCAGATGGTTGAATCCTTAGACGCTGTCTATACACTTCTACAAAAGGACAGTTTGGTTACATCGCCTTTGACCAAACAAATCGTTGTGACGGATTTGGCTGCAGCCTTGTTGAATAAAGCTAGAAATCAAGTTTCTAATGAAAAAGACAAACTTAGAATACTCTCTCAAAGTAACAAGTGGCTACTTAAAAGTTTAAAGGCCTTAGATGATCAAAAAGATATGCAGAAGGCTTTTTTATATGCAGACCAAAATAAATCCGTCTTGTTACTTCAGGCAACTAAATCCGAAGCGGCTTACAGCTTGGGCGCTTTGCCTGATTCGTTGGTCCAGCTTGACAAAAAAATACTCAAAAAACAAAACCAACTCCAAGCTAAATTGATTGAAAATCGTTCTAAAAGTGAATTAAATACTCTCAGAAATGAATTAAATCAAGTCAATCAAGATAGGGTTGATTTTATTAAAAAAATCAAAAAAGAACATCCCAAATATTATCACTTTAAGTACCAACAAGTAGATGCAAATGTAACAGATATTCAGAAACTATTAGATGAAGAAACGGCCTTATTAGAATATGTCATTGGACATTCTGTCGTGCATATTTTTTGTGTTGATAAAAAACAAGTCCTGTGGAAAAAAAGCTTTATTAAAAATAAAAAATTAGCCCTGCGTATCAAAAAATTCCATTATGTATTGAGTAATTATGACGCACTTGAAAAAAATAAAAAATTAACTTACCAAGCGTACACAGAACAAGCTTATTGGTTCTATCAAAATTTAGTAGCTCCAGTACTAAAAGAAAAATTACATATCAAAAATTTGATTCTAGTTACGGATGGAGAGCTAGGTCACTTACCTTTTGAGGCATTTTTGAAAGAAAGGGCCCCGCAAAATCTGACCGAATACAATGAACTACATTACTTAGTGACCGATTACAATATTTCTTACAACTACTCTGCAACCTTGTGGAAAGATAATGTAGAAGCGCGCACCCCTGAAAATAATGGCCAAATTCTTGGATTGGCTGCGAACTACAACCTTCAATTAGATTCATCCATGAGGAAAATACGCCTCCCTGCAGATCAATTACTCAGAACAGAACTACCGACACTACCCGATGCTCGTAAGGAAGTAGAAACATTGCAAGAAAACTATCAAGGCTTTTTTCTATTTGATACCTTGGCCTCTGAAAAAATGGTCAAAGAAAATGCAAGTGATTTTGCTATTCTACATTTTGCCACGCACGGAGTTTTAGATTCCCGAAAACCCATCCTTTCTTCATTGGCATTTACAGAAGATAATGATCCTATCGAATCTAATTTTTGGCAAGCACATGAAATTTCTGAAATTAAATTGAATGCCAATTTAGTAGTTCTTTCTGGTTGTGAAACAGGTTACGGTAAATTTGAGAAAGGAAATGGTATTGCCTCTTTGGCTAGGGCATTTATGTATGCAGGGGCTTCTTCTTTGATTGTATCACTATGGCAAGTCAACGACTATGCCACCGCTGAAATCATGAAAAACCTCTATAAAAACCTTACCAATGGTATGAAAAAAGACGAAGCAGTACGACAAGCTAAATTGCAATATATGAATTCAGCAAAAGGTATTTTTGCGCATCCTGCTTTTTGGTCTCCTTTTATTCAAATGGGAAATACAGCCCCGCTGTCTATCAAAACAAAAGGTGGAATGATCTCTTGGTTCATTGGAGGAGGATTGCTTTTACTAGTTTTCATGGGGCTTTTTATTCGTAAACATAAAAAGAAAATTTAGAACTTGTGTAAATGAATTTTATCTCTTATTTATTCTATCGCCATCGATTTATAAATAACTTACCCTCTTTTTTCTCTTATAGAATATATTGTTACCTTTGGCCTTCATGATAACAACATCTCTGTTATTTGTTCCAGAATTCCATTATTCTATGTGCAACTTGATTTATCCCCCCCTCCTAAAATCTTCGCACTTTAAATACAGCCGTTTTTTTTATGAAACAGATCATTAGCATCTTCTTGTTAACTATTATTTACTCAACGAGTAGTTATAGTCAAAACTATAAAGAATACTTAAACCTCAGCTATCAAGAAATTGATAGTTTGGTGATGGTTCCTTACGAAAAAGGGGATGTTAAAACATGTATCTTGTTTATGGAAGCGGGCAGAGAAAAAGCGAGAAAAGAATTTGGAGTACAAGATTCTACTTTTGCAGAATACACCAGCCACTTATCTTTTTTCTACATACAAATAGCCTTATACAACAAAGCGTTGCCACTTGCTATTCAAGCGAATAATATTTATAAAAAAGTACTAGGAAAGGAGCACTCCAAGGTCACAACAGCACTTAGTAACCTAACCGAATTACACAAAAAAGCAGGCAATTATGAGCTTGCTTTGCCATGTGCTATTCAGGCCATTAATATTTATAAAAAAATAAAAGGAAGCGATGATACCCCTTTTGCTTCTTTGCTCAATAACTTGGCCCTTGTTCACTCAAAAATGGGTAATTTTGATCTTGCTTTACCACTTGCTATTCAAGCAAATGATATTTATAAAAATCATGAAAACACACTAGCCGTAGAGCACCTTAATCTCGCTACATCTCTTAGCAACCTTGCTACGTTGCATATAAACATGGGCAACTATGACCTTGCTTTACCATTTACTATTCAGGCGAACGATATTTATAAAAAAATGCATAAAGAAACGCCTGAATATGCTAATTCGCTTAATAACTTATCCTTCCTATACAGTAATATGGGCAACTATGACCTTGCATTGCCGCTTGCTATTCAGACCAGTCATATTTTAAAAAAAATATTGGGACAAGAACACCATATATTCGCTAGTTCACTCTATAGTTTAGCTTCCTTATACCGTAAGATGAAGAAATATAGGTCTGCTTTGCCATTAGCTATTCAGGCGAATGAAATTTTAGAAAAAACACTAGGAACAAAACACCCTAACTCGATTAAATCACTCCAAAATTTAGCCTCCATATACAGCAAGATGGGCAATTACAACAGTACTTGGGAAACACTTACCCAAGCAATGAATAATAGCTCAAGCATTCAGCTGAAACATACCTTTGATAAAACCTGGCTCGATAGCTTAAAAAAAGCACCTTATCATTCGAATCAGCATATTGAGCAAATGGTTCATTCTTTAAATACCGTCTATTTGCTCTTAAAAAAAGACAATTCTGTTTCCTCCGTCTTATCCAAACAAGCGATTGTAACGGATTTAGCAACTTTTTTGTTGAATAAAGCTAGAAATCAGGTTGCTAACAAAAAAGATAAGCTTAGAATACTATCTCAAAGTAATACTTGGTTGCTTAGAAATTTAAACGTATTGGACGATCAACAAGATATGCAGCAGGCTTTTTTGCGCGCAGATCAAAACAAATCAGTTTTGCTACTGGAAGCAACTAAATCTGAAGCCGCTTATAGCCTAGGCGATCTTCCCGATTCCTTAGTGCTTCTTGATAAAAAAACGCTCAGAAAACAAAGTTATCTCCAAGCTAAACTAAGCGAAAAACGTTCTGACAATGAAAAAAATAGCCTTAGGAAAAAATTAAACCAAGTCAATCAAGATAGAGTTGATTTTGTTAAAATGATTAAGGCAACATATCCTAAATACCACCAACTCAAATACCACCAAGTAGATTTTAAAATTGAAGCTATTCAAAAAAATTTAGACCATCAGACCGCTTTATTAGAATATGTTATTGGAGATTCTGTCATTCATATTTTCTGTGTTGATAAAAAACAAGTCCTGTGGAAAAAAAGTTTTATTAAAAATAAAAAACTAGCGCTTCGTATCAAAAAATTCCATTATGTTTTGAGAAACTATGACGCACTTGAAAAAAATAAAAAATTAACGTACCAAGCGTACACAGAACAAGCTTATTGGTTCTATCAAAACTTAGTAGCTCCAGTATTAAAAGAAAGATCACCTATCAAAAATTTAATTATCGTTACAGATGGAGAACTAGGCCACTTACCTTTTGAGGCTTTTTTGAAAGAAAGGGCCCCACAAAATCTGACCGACTATAATCAACTACATTACCTAGTAACCGATTACAATATTTCTTACAACTATTCTGCAACTTTGTGGAAAGATAATGTAGAAGCACGCACCCCTGAAAATAATGGCCAAATTCTTGGATTGGCTGCGAACTACAACCTTCAACTCGATTCATCCATGAGAAAGATACGCCTCCCGGCAGATCAATTACTCAGAACGGAACTACCGACACTACCCGATGCTCGCAAGGAAGTAGAAACATTGCAAGAAAACTATCAAGGCTTTTTTCTATTTGATATCTTGGCTTCTGAAAAAACGGTCAAGGAAAATGCAAGCGACTTTGCTATTCTTCATTTTGCCACGCACGGAGTTTTAGATGCCCGAAGACCCATTCTTTCTTCGTTGGCGTTTACAGAAGATAATGACCCTATCGAATCTAATTTTTGGCAAGCACATGAAATTTCTAAGATTAAACTGAATGCCAATTTGGTGGTCCTTTCTGGTTGTGAAACAGGTTATGGTAAATTTGAGAAAGGAAATGGCGTTGCCTCTTTGGCAAGAGCATTTATGTATGCAGGAGCTTCTTCTTTGATTGTATCACTATGGCAAGTCAATGACTACGCTACTTCTAAAATCATGAAAAACATCTATGAAAACCTTGCCAATGGCATGAAAAAAGATGAAGCATTACGACAAGCTAAGTTACAATACATGACTTCAGCAAAAGGTATTTTTGCACATCCTGCTTTTTGGTCCCCTTTTATTCAAATGGGAAATACAGACCCCGTGTCTATCAAAAGAAAAAGTGGAATGGTCCCTTGGAGTATTGGAGGAGGATTGTTTTTGCTAGTTTTAATCCGCTTTACTTGGAGTAGACGTGAAAAGGAAATGGTCTGATTAGAAGACAACAGTTTGCGTATGTTGTCGTGGCTAATGTTGCTGCGATCATAACATACACAAACTGCTGTGTTTAGTTAAAAAAAAACGTACCGTTTACTTAGCTTTCTTTAACTTCTTTTCTGCTTTCTTTTCTTTTGGCGTTTTAGTCGGTGCTTTTTTAACGCTCTTTTTTGAATCTTTACCTTTTCCCATGATATTTGTTTTTAGTTATTATGATTTGGACAGCTGTCCGTTCGTTTTAATATAAAATTATTCTTTGATAGTTTGGCATTTCTACCTAAAACGTAATTACCTGACTGGCAGCGCTCCCGTAGGCTTTACTCCCATCTTCTGTTGTAATTGTAACAGAAAGCATAAATTCAAATTTGCCTTTATTCCAAATCCAATCTGGTAAGTCCTTACAACTATCCCATATATTCCCTTTTGCTTCAAATACAGCAAAAAAGGTTGCTGTTCCTTCAACCTTAAATGGTGCCTTAGGTGTCAACGTTTTAAATGCTATAGATACTGGATCAATTCTGATATCTGGCTCGTCTTCATACATGTACCAGTCTTTTTGATCCACTGCGCAACTAGGATCTAGACTTTGTACTTGGCCATTTCCTTCAATAGTGACTTCGGCTATCACAAAAATATCGTCTAATTGATTTGATCCAAAGGTCTCGTACGGCTTTACATATTGCTGAAAATCCTTTAAGTCTGCTTCAGATAAAACGTCTTTTAGTTCGACACTTAGTTGTTCCAATTTTTCTTTAGTAATTGGGACGAATTTAGTTGTTGATTTCATTATCTTGTAATTTTTAAAATGATCGCCTTAAATATAAAACATTAACGGTATCATCCAAATATTAGACCTGTTCGTTTTTTAGAATCAACAACCATGAAACAAATTTTTATATTCGCTATCTGCCTATCTTTTTACATGCAACTCTGGTAAGATTTTTTTTGTAACTAGTGTTACTGCGAGGCAATTATTTTCTCGACAAAATGTTCTTTAAACCACTTGATTATTTGTTTTTTTTCTTGAAAAATAAAATTTTGCACTAGCATTTTGCTAAAAAAAAGAGATAACTATTTTTCTTCGAATAATACTGATTGAAGCCTCATTTCAAAACTATCTATTAATTCATCTTCAATTTTTTCTAGGAGAACTAAGCCATTAATTTTCAGTATGAAATTAATATCACAAGGCAAATCTTTGATACGAAGATTATAACAGTTTTGAACATGGCTTACAAAGGGTTCCCAGTTTTGGCAGTTTCTTTCAAAATAATGATAATCAGATTCAATTTGTGTTAATATAGAAACAATTTCTTGATCAAATATTGCTATTGTATCACTTATTCCTAATGCCCAAATGAAAATTTCTTCTTTTTTAATCTTCAATAGCTCTTTGGCTCTATCTTGATCAATAATTATTTCCTTTTCGGAATAGATGGAGTCTAGATGATCATACATTAATTCCGAAGTTTGTTCAACACAATGCCTAAAGCTTCTGCACAAAGCTTTCAATTGTGAGTTTTCTTTCATCTTCAGGTATGAATATCTATTTAATTGTTGTGCATCATCGAATGAAGATTTAGGCAAAAACGAAAACGTTCTGATAGCATCATAGTAAGCTTCTTGAGGAGGATGATAACCTTCTGATATTGCATCATCAATTTTTGACTTTAGAGCAATAACCTCTTCCTCTATATTTGAGGTACAATTGGTCATTAATAATACTAAACCGATGCTGACCAACAATAAATTACACTTGTTATTATTAGCTAATTTGAAATTAAAAATTTTCATATCCTGATAGAGAGTTATCTTCTGAAGAATAATAGATTAATTAGTATACTTCAATAGCTTCTTCTTTAATATTTTTAATACAATTCCTTCTGCTACTCATCCATCTAACCCCAATTCCAAAACTAATTCATTTACTTCCGCTTCCAATCGAACACATTCCTGTCCAAACCGATCTTTCGCTTCTACAATTTCTATTTTTTTCACATTGAACTGTTGTTCTATTTTTTGTTCCATCTTTTCAAACTTTGCATCGTAGCTCTCCAAAATTGTCCTATTTTTATTATGAACCCCATCTTCGATGGCCTCTAGCTGTTCGATATAATGACGTACAGCAACCTTGCTAATTTTAGTTTGTTCAATACAATAATCCTCTGCAATCGACTTTTGTTCCTTGATCGCATGAATAATCAGTTGTCGTTCTTCCACAAAACGCGCTTCTTCTTTTTCCTTGGCTTTACTTTTAAGTTTAAGAGAATCTGTGCTTTTATCAATTTTAGATAAGGTAGCATAATGTTCCAACTCCAATTCGCTCCAAGTTATTTGATGTTTTTCATCAATTGTCTTGATTTTAATTTCTCGCTCTTTTTCTAATTCGTGTAAACGCTGTGGTAAGAACTTTTTTTGTAAATATTGTTGTTTTTGAGCAACTGTTTTTCCTACGAACTGCTTCCAGAGCGCTTGCTCGTTACGATATTGAAGTACTTCAAACAGCTTCTCTCGTTTTTTTTGATTAATGCTTGTAATTCTTTCTTGATAAGCCACCACAATTTGTTCCCATTTCAAGACGGTTTGATTTTTTTCTTCTTTATAATCGGCCAACAACTTTTTGTATGCAAGTTGGTTCACTTCATGTTTTTGGTATAATGCTTTTACCTTTTCATAAAATGCTGCCCTCAAAGGTGTTCCTAATTCTAATTTCAAATAAGGCATTTCTTTTAGGTAATCTTTGGTCTTTTTTTTCCACAAAAATTGATCTTTAAGCCAATTGACTGGGTGGGATTTTTTCTTGAATTTCTTAGCAATTTCGGTGGCATTTAATTGAAAGGAAGCTTCAAACAGGTACTCAAAAGAGAATTGTAACAAACGCCAGCGTTCTAGATTTAATGGCGCTACTTCTATCCGTTCAAAAGTGCTAGGAAATTCATATACTCCTAAAGCTTCGATGTTTTTATATCCATTACCCAAGGCTTGGCACCAATCTTCTGCTGAAGGCCGCGCACTCAAATTCGAAATTCCATGACCAAAACAAAGCTTGAATAGATATTGTACAGGTGCTGGTAATTGACTAAAGGCTTGGTGCGGAAATGGAATTCGACTAAAATTGTTTTTATGTTTTTTATTATGGACAAACAAACCGTGTTTGACTTTTTCACCTAAACTTACCGCTTCTTCATATCGCCCTGTGGTACTAGCTGCAAAGGGGTGAATTCCCAACACCAATTTATAAAAAATAATCGCCATACTAAAGGTATCCCAACTCAATGGAATGGCCTTGGCAGAACGTTGTAAATTATGAAATTCAGGTGGCGCGTATTCTGGCGTTGCCATTGCCGCAGGAAAAAGCATTTGATGTCCCTCTACAATTTCAATGGAATCCATATCGACCAAAGAAATCAAACCGTTGCTCTGAATTAGAATATTATCTGGCTTAAAATCGACCATTACATAATGCCCTGTCTGATGAATGTGATACAAGGCAACAGCAATATTAAAACAAGCTTTGAGCCGCAACTTGAGCGCATTGCCACTCCCTAATTCAAACCGTTTCCAAATCGCTGGTAAATATTTCGGCATTTTGGAAGTGGTCAATATTTCTAAGGACTCTCCATGTGCTTGTGGCATCAAGAAACCAACAAATCGATGCTGTTGTTCCAATATTCCTAAAGGCCAACTCACCAAAACAGCTTGTTCGGGATTCTCAAAAACAGGTGGATGTTTGATTAAATAACGCAATTTGTGCATCCGCTGAGTTGTCTGCTTATTGGGGTGGTATAATTTAGCAACCAACCCTTTATATTTTGCAGGGGTCTTTACCTTATGAAGGCTTCCTTCGCCGCCTTTGGCAAAAGGAATTTCTTCCAGATATAATACTTCGTTTGTTGATGTATGAAGAACCTTCATTTATTTTGGTAAATCCTTTGGCTAAAATGATAGAAAATGTACCTTTGCCCTATAAAAATAAAAAACGGAGCAGGAAATTTCAATTATCGAACATAATAAAACAAATTTCCTATTTTATCCACATATAAAACTACTCAAATTATGAACTACGATGTAATTGTTGTTGGATCTGGCCCTGGCGGTTATGTTGCAGCTATCCGTGCTAGTCAATTAGGCTTAAAAACTGCTGTAGTAGAGCGTGAAGCTTTGGGCGGAATTTGCTTAAATTGGGGTTGTATTCCTACTAAAGCATTGCTCAAAAGTGCTCAAGTATTTGAATACATTAACCATGCAGCTGATTATGGTATCAA
The DNA here is from genome assembly GCA_032274145.1 of Herpochondria borealis. Taxonomy (NCBI): domain Eukaryota; phylum Rhodophyta; class Florideophyceae; order Ceramiales; family Ceramiaceae; genus Herpochondria; species Herpochondria borealis. The sequence goes on from JAVCKV010591957.1 coordinate 30,648, forward strand.
AACTTCAGATGCAACTGCTGATTTTTCTGCTATTGTTCAACGTTCTCGCGGTATCGCTGACAAAATGAGCAAAGGGGTTAAATTTTTGATGGGCAAAAACAAAATCGATGTTTTGATGGGAACTGGTAAATTGGTTGCTGGCAAAAAAGTAGCCGTTACTGATAGTAAAGGAGCCACCAAACAATATACTGCCAAAAACATCCTTATTGCAACAGGTGGCCGTGCGCGCCAATTACCTGGTTTGGCTATTGATGGCAAAAAAGTCATTGGATACCGTGATGCATTGGTCCTTCCTCAACAACCTAAAAAAATGGTTGTCATGGGATCTGGTGCTATTGGTGTTGAATTTGCGTATTTCTACCAAACGCTGGGAACTGAAGTGACGATTGTAGAATACCTAGATGCTATCCTTCCTAGAGAAGATACGGACGTTTCTAAAGAAATGAAAAAGATTTTCAAAAAATCAGGCATGACCATCAAAACAGGTTCTGCTGTAACGAATATCGATACAAAAGGAAAAGGTTGTAAAGTAACGGTCAAGAATAACAAAACAGGTAAAGAAGAGGTACTTGATTGTGATGTTGTACTTTCTGCTGTTGGCGTTGTTCCAAATACAGAGAACATTGGCCTAGAAAGCTTGGGTATCAAAACCAACAAACATGGTTTTGTTGAAGTCGACGATTTCTATCAAACGAATGTTGCTGGTATTTATGCTATTGGTGATGTTTTGAGTACACAAGCCTTGGCGCACGTTGCTAGTGCAGAAGCTATTACTTGTGTCGAAAAAATCGCTGGCCATCATCCTCAGCCAATTAATTATGGTAATATTCCTGGTTGTACTTATTGTATGCCAGAAATTGCATCTGTTGGTATGACGGAAGCCGAAGCAAAAGAAGCTGGTTATGAATTGAGAGTTGGTAAGTTCCCATTCTCTGCTTCTGGAAAAGCCTCTGCTGCTGGTGCTAATAATGGTTTTGTCAAAGTAATTTTTGACAAAAAATATGGTGAATTTTTAGGCTGTCATATGGTAGGAATGAACGTAACAGAAATGATTGCAGAAGTAGTCGTTGCTCGTCGTTTAGAAACTACAGGTATGGAAATCGTCAAATCTATTCACCCTCATCCAACGATGAGTGAAGCCATCATGGAAGCTGCTGCTGCTGCTTATGGTGAGGTAATCCACCTTTAGAACACTTATAAGATAGTTTTGCTGTCTTAAAATAAATTATACTTAGACGCTAGTTCATTCAATTGAGCTAGCGTTTTTTTTATAAATAGATTATAGTTATAACTAAAAAACAACTATCCTTCTTCTACTATAAAAACTAAATATTCAATGAACTCTTGAATATATATTACTATATTTAGTTCTCCTTTGGTTCTCCCTATATTATTATCATCATAAATAGTACACATGAGTATCACGTCCTCTTTCTCCAAAAGCACTAGTTGTATCCTTTTGAGCATCCTTGTCTTTTTAACGTTCTTTGTCTTCACACAAAACGCTCAAGACGACAAAACAGATACAACCAAAAGTAAGAACTCCATCCCTCCTGCTCCAAAAACTGGAGATGACTATTTAGCACTTGGTAGAGCGCTTCAATTGGAAGAAAAATTTGATGATGCGCTCCCTATTTTTCAAAAAGCGTTGGCTTTTTATGCAAAAGAAGAAAATTGGGAAAAAATTGCAGAAACAATTCTTTCTGCTACAAAACAGTGTAATTGTGGTATTGCTAGTAAATACAACGGGCCAGCCCTTGAATCGGGGCTGCAACAACTTAAAGAAGTCTTACCCGATACGAGTTATTGGATTGGTCGATTAACAGTTGCGAATGGTATTTATTACAAAAAAACAAAAAAGAAAAATCGAGATCACATAAAAGCAGTCAAACTGATACAAGAAGGCATAAAAATCTTAGAATTGCATCAAGCAACAGAAGATATCATTGCTGCTAAGTTTGTCTTAGCTCGTGAACTCAAATATACCTATAAAGATCGCGTCAAAGGCTGGGCAGTAACAAAAGCTGCTCTTGTCGATGTAGGCAGAGCATCTAGAGTCTTGCCCAAAGACAATGCTGTTCGTAAAGAAATTCATAAATATATTCTTGATGAAATTACGAATAAATCTGCGGTTGCTAGAGCACTAATTCTAGAAGATATAGCTGAATTTAAAGCCGATAAAAATTGGACACCTTTCCTTAGTGCTAATATTTCACTAGGCAATGCTTATGTAGCTCTTCAAAAGTACGATACGATACAGATGCTCATGCATGAATCTATTGAGGTACTGAAAAGAACTGACCTATCCCCAAAAGCTAAACAAATGCATAGTACAACCTACTATTTGATGGCTACTTGTCTGAGGCAAATGGGTGATTTGGATGGTGCGATTCAATATTACCAAAAAACAGAGGATTTTTCACCCAACGATAATCTAAAGCTCGGGCTGTACCATGGTTTAGGAATGTTGTATACTCAAAAAAATGATTTTGGAAATGCAGCATTATATTTCAAAAACGTTCAAACTTTAATGACTAAGAACCCAAGTAGAGTACTTCATGGTCGTCTCCCCCACGATTTGGCTTGGCTCGAAGAACAAAAAAATAATCTAAACAGCGCTAGAAAGTTATATATAGAATCTCATAAAAAGATCATGTACATATTACCACGTAGTGATGATAACAATAGTAATATTTTGCAAAGTTTAATTCATACGAATCATTCTTTAGCACGTATTTATCACAAATTAAGAAAACCTGATTCTGCTTTTCAATACTTGGAAATTAATGACGCAAAACACCTTCAGCCCTTACCTGCATTTCCTAATGGGTATTCTTATAATAGTCATATGACAAGTATGTGGTTTGGGAAATTGTATACTCAGAAAAAAGAATTTCAATTAGCCAAGAACTATCTTGATCGTGCTATCGAACAAACTAACAAACTACAGGGTTTATTGAAGCATGATGTTTATCAAATTTATTTAGCTAGAACAGAAAATGCGATAGCTGCCGAACAATGGGATCAGGCACTTGTAGAAGCCCAACATGCCATCCAAAATCTTATTTCATCTTATGATACCGCGAAGACTGAAGCGCTTCCTGATTATAATAAAACGCCTTTCTTACGAGAACTCTGGGATATTGTTCGACTGAAGGCTCAAATCTTTCAAACACAAGGCAAAAAAGAAGTAGCATTTCAAACCATTCAACATGCCGTTGAAATCATTGATGCACTTCAAAAAGGTTTTAATGCGGAAGATTCTAAATTATTTATCACCCAAGTCACCATTCCAACTTATGAACTAGCCATTGACTTGGCTTTGGAACTAGGGCATCAAGATGCTGCTTTTCTTTTCGCTGAAAAAAGTAAAAGCGTTTTACTTTTGAGTGCTTTAAAAACGGGAGAAGCCAAACAATTTGGCAATATCCCAGCCGATTTATTAGAAAAAGAACTGGATCTTTCAAGAAATTTAGCTGTTTATGAAAAGCAATTAATAGAAGCACAAAGCTCACATGACACTACTAAAATAAATGTTTCGCAGCCCAAAATTTTATCCATTCGGAAAGAAATAGCAAGCTTACAAAATGTCTTTGAAAAAGAATATCCTCAATATTTCGAATTAAAATATGCGCCTAATATTGCGACCATCAAACAAACACAGGAATATATTAATGACAGTACACAAATCATTGAATATTTTGTTGGTGACGACAATATTTACATCTTTTCTATTCAAAAAGAGGCCGCTAAAGCTCTAAAGATAAAAAGAGATGCACGCTCTAATCAATCCATAGATTATCTTTACCAATCTTTAAAAAGTATCGCTAAAATCACGACGAATTATGACAAAATATTGGATCTATTTGCGAAACGATCCCATGATGTTTTTCAACATTTTGTAGCCCCTGCTTTAGCCTTGGACAAGCCTCAGTTGATCATTATTCCTAATGGAAACTTAGCGCATATTCCTTTTGAAGTACTCCTAAAAAAAGCAAAACACCAATCGGCTAGCGATTTTTCAAAATTGGATTATTTGATCAATGACTTTATTATCAATTACCAATATTCTTCTTCTTTAATGCTCTACCACCATCCAAAACTTTCAAATAAAGGAAAGGTCTTGGCAATGGCTGCTTCTTATAATCCAGAAAAAGAAAAATTAAGTTCAGATCGAGGTTCTAGAACAGGTCAATTGCGTCAACTCTTAGGCCCAATACCTGGCACAAAAAAAGAAGTCACCTATTTAGAGCAATCCTTTCAGGGTACTTTCTTAGTAGATGAAGAAGCCCATGAAACTAATTTTAAACAATTGGCTGAGCAAGAAACCTATTCTATCATTCACATGGCGATGCATGGTCTTGTTGACAAAACGAATCCAGAGTACTCTAGTTTGGCCTTAACCAATTCATCTCCAGATACATTAGTCGATGATTTTTTACATGCTTATGAAATTAATTTACTAAAATTAAAAGCAGATTTAGTTGTCTTAAGCGCCTGTGAGACAGGCTATGGCAAATACGAACGTGGCGAAGGTGTTATGAGTCTAGGACGTGGTTTTATGTATGCTGGAGCACCTTCTATTATTATGACACTATGGCCTCTAAGCGATAATTCTGGCCCTTTCCTTATTAAACAGTTATACGATGGACTTGCCAATGGCTTAGCGAAAGATCAAGCATTGCGTCAAGCAAAATTAAGTTATATTAAGGGTAGTAGTAAAACAACTGGGCATCCATTTTTCTGGGCTAGTTTCATTACCTTAGGTGATAATGCACCTATTTATGTTGCTCAAAGAAGCTTGTTGAGTGACTATGGTTTTTATGGTTTTGGCACATTGCTTTTATTAGGTGGAGGGCTTTATGGCTTTCGTCGAAATCGCAAGAACGTTGCCTAATTAAACAGGATTTCTAGCCTTAGAACACCTTCTTATAAAAAATAGTATCCAATGGATTTAGAGGAAAATCTTTGGGTAAATTGACGGAATCAATTCTCTTGAATTGATTCCGTTCATAAAATTGTTGTCCAGCTCGAAATTGTGTCATTGTTCCAAGATAAATCGTAGTTTTTTTATTTTCAGCACACCATTGCTCAAGTGTTTCTAGTAATAATTTGCCAACACCTAAACCACGAAAATCAGAAGCTAAAAACATGCTTTTTAGTACAATAGAATGATTAGACAATTCTTTCAATCCAATGGTTCCGATAATCTTGGATTCATCTAGTGTCACCCAAAATTGGTTGTTCGGAGCACCTGCAACATCTATTATCTTCTTAGAAGTGGGCGTAAAAATTGTTCTTGGAAATTCTGCGGCTATTTGCTGCATCATTTCATCTATTCCCTGCTGATGTTCTACTTTAAAGAACGTAATTTTAATCGTTGATTTCATCTAGCTAAAAGTCGTTTAGGTTTATTTAACCCCAAAAATTTCCTTCACCTCTGCTCCCATGCTAGGATCATAACCAACAAATTCTGTCTTTCCTCCTTTTTCAATACAGACAATTCCAGTAGTGTATTTTTTGACATAATCAGCGATATTTTCAACGCCAATAATTTCGCCTTTGCCATTTTTGATTTCTACTCCATGAAATTTTTCATCTACATAAACAAGATCAATGCCTGTCCCGACTAGCATTTGCCCTGCTTCGTATAAATAATAAGAAAAATCTCCAGAATCATTTTCTGGATCTAAATCACGTTCATCAAAAGCGATTGCAATTCGATAATTTTCAACATCAATAGGACGATTTGACAAGGCTCCAGCAAAGGTCCATCCTACTTGACCCGTTGGTGTTTTTATTTTATAAAAAGGAGCTTTCATTTTTCGGCCTCTAAGGGTTACTTCGATTTCATTGCTTGAAATTTCGCCCGTAAACTCCATTTTAGTTCCTTCTGCTACCTTCATCACTTCTTTTGCATCCAACGAAGGCTTTTCACGAATACGTAATTTATCTACCCAAGCATAAACAATTTTATTTGTTTCGTTTCCAGCTTCATTAACTTTTGAAGGTGTTGTTGCTTCGTTATTTTCTGCCTTTGGAACAGCATCGCCTTCATTTTCAGACACTTCTTTTACCTGTTCACTGGCACAACCTATCAATAATAAAACAGCACATAAGCCTAATAATTGCGTTTTCATTGAATCTCATTTTAGATGAATAATTATTTGAGAAATGAAAATACAAAAAAAAGCCATCCCGATATTCATCGAAATGGCTTAATTCATTGAAATATTGTTTTTTTCTAAGTAGAAAGGGCTGTGGTTATCATTTAACCATCAATTTTCCAGCATTCAATAGTTTTCCATCTGCTATAATTCTGTACACATACATTCCTTGTGGCAAATCTGGTTTATTGATTTGGAACGTCGTATTATAAGTTGTTTTTTGGTAGAGTTGTCTTCCTGTCATATCGTATAACTCAAACTCTATTTCGTTAAAATCACCTCCGTCAATTTCAACGGTTGCAGATTGATGAAAAGGATTTGGATAAACATTAATAGCAACATTTGGCAATTCAACTTGATCAATTCCAACTAAATTAATAAGTATAAAGTCTTCTCCAATCTCATGAAAAGTTGTATTGGTTCGTACTGGTGAATTATAATCAAAATAAATATCAGCGAAATTATTAACAATTGTTCCGACTGGATTATTGGGCACCTGCTCGATGCTATATTTGATAAAGCCGCGTGAAAGATATTGGCTTACTCCCGAATCAGGCAACATAATGTTATCAAATGTAAACTTCACAATACCATTTCCATAAATTTCGTAAGTATAATTATGGCTTGAAGCACCTGCTCGGAGACTTGCTACATTTAAATATTGCGACAAGGTATCAATAATAACTACTTTGAAAGCAGTGTCTGTTCCTGTGTTTTGGAAACGAATAACATACTCCAAATCGGTGTAATCATAGATATAATGCTCTGCTCCATATCCCGTTGGGAAAGCCAACTTATCATTTGGATCATAAGAACCAATATTCGGCTGACAATCAATATCAATAAATGGAGAACCATCATAGTTGCTAAACATCGTAACAAATCCAGTACTGATAATTCCTGAGCTGTCAACCGTACACCCTTCTAAAGACAAGCCAATCAAGGTATCTCCTAACAAAGGAGGAAACAAAGGATCTTGACGCGCTTCAATTCGATAGCTTTTACCACCTTGTGTTGGTACCCGAATATCTTCTGTTTGTCCATTTTGGAGATTATAAGTTCCTGTTCGCATCATCACATTATCTTCAAAAATATGATAGGCAAAAGGCACTGTCATGTTGCTTCCTGTATTATTAACTAAGAACGCAACGCTATCTCCAAGGCAATTCACATCTAAATTAAGATTTGGACCACCCCAATTGATATTACAAATACTATCTGGATAAATATGCGCAACAGCACAATGTGTAATACCTGCAATGTTGGTGTCACAATCAATCGTTACATCAAGATAAAAATTCCCACAGGCACCTGCAGCAACTGTTCCTAAATCAAATTGATACAAATTATTACCCAAATGAACCGATGGAACAAGTGAAGAATTGAAGGTTGTAAAGCTATCAAACTGTACTTGAATGTATGAATTTTGAGCACTTTGCATCCCCCAATTACAATAATTGACATAATAATAAGAGTTAAAACACAACCTCAACCAAAATGCTTGAATGTCTACATATAATAGAGGACAAGGAACCAATGCACTAACTGGCCAGTTGACGGTATCTTTCTCAAAAGGCGTGCTCAAAATAACCGTATCAACCGAATGGCAAAGCGTATCCCAATAAGGATTTGCAGTACTCAAAGAAACGGCATAAGTACCATACTCACAGGCTATCGCATAATTTCCAGCACTATCTGTATTGGCATAATAGGTATTCCCTCCTACTTCTGTTGCAATAACAACCCAGTTGTGTAGCGCAGGTTCCAAAGTATCTAAATCACAGTCATCGTTTAAATCAGCATATACATTTCCACAAATCCCAGTTGTAATGGCATAGCCCAAAGAATCCAACTTGATTAGGGTCATTTTATCGATATAAGTCGTTTCGTTGAAATCTGTTCCAGCAACAATCCAACCACCATCTTGAGTTTGTTTGATTGCTTCACCTCTTATTCTAGGAATCGTGTAAGCATCATTCAAAAAGAACCGAGTCCATTCTGTTGTTCCTTGTTTTGTTAATTTAACCACAGGCACTCGATAATCAGGAAAACCTGTTGATGCGCCTTGAAAAGTACCATAATACCCGGTTAAGATATAAGAGCTGTCTATATTTTGCACCACATCTAAAGCCGCACAATCTAAATCTGCTGCCAAGGCATTGGTTCTCCAATCAATCGCTCCAGTAGCATCCAATTTAACCGCCAGCATCACTCTAAAATTTCCATTCGCTTGAGAGGTATCATAAGACGATCCAGCAGCAATATAACCACCATCAAAGGTTTGTTGGATAGAATATCCATACCAATTTTCTACTCCTTGATTTAGTTTTTGTTCCCAAAGTAGATTCCCATTGGCATCTACTTTTACAACATACATTTTGTAGGTATAATTACCCCAAAGGCCAGCAGTTACCGTACCTACTGCAATATAACCGCCATCTGCTGTTTGTCGAACCTCTGCACCATTATCACTCAAAGAATCACCAAAAACCGCTGTCCAAACCGTATCGCCAAGCGCATCTGTTTTAGCTAAAAATAGTTCATTCCCACCAGATGTTGTAAGACTACTAGATGTTCCTGTAATAATAAAACCTCCATCTGTTGTTGATCGAATAGAAGAAGGATAAGTTCCTCCTGCCCAGTTCCATGGGTTATCAAAAATCAAATTTCCAGATCCATCCAATTTCATAATGTGAACAGGTGCTCCAACCGCCCCTCTTATTACAGATACAATATTTCCATCTGATAATAGTTGTAAAGAAAAGGCTCCAAAAACTCCCGTAAATGTTTTGGTCCAAATCGTATCGCCATCCACATCTGTTCGGACAAAATAAGCACCAGATGCTATTTGCCCACAAGTAATAAAATCACCATTGGGTGCTTGAACAACATCATATCCCTTAGAATAAACATTCGTGGTCGTATCAGGAAAATGTCTAATCCAACCCTGTGCAAAGGACATTTGTTGCACTAATAATAATAAAAATACACTACTCAATATTTTGTATAATCGTTTCATAACTTCTCTTTTTCAATTTTAATAGAGCTTGCGAATTCATTTCATACTACAAATCTCTACATTAATATTAGGAGATTCAAAAACATCGAATTACATTTGTCAGGTATTCATTGTAAATTTAATCTTTCTTTTATGCTTAATAGCAAACTTCTCCAAATCTTCCAGGCGCTTGATTATACCCAAAAACGTCAATTTAGAAAATGGATAGAATCCCCGATTCACAATCAACACAAAGATGTGCTCAATTTATTCAACTTCCTTTATTCTAGACGAGTATTAACAGAAAGATCTGCTTCCAAAAAACAAGTATTTAAGTCCTTGTACCCAGACAAAACCTACAGTGATGCTCGTCTGCGGCATGTCATGTCTTTTGCCTTAGAGAGTCTAAACAACTTTGTCAGTTATTCACATGCGCAAAATAACGACTTTTTATCGAAAATTTCTTTAGCAAGAGCTTATCGACAGTTAAATTTGCCCAAGTATGCAACTCAGTCTTTAATTCAACTCAAAAAGCAACAGGATCAAAAGCAGATAAAAAATAGTGCTTTTTTTTTACAAAACTATGAATTGGAGCAAGAACTCTTTGAGCAAGTTGGCACTCAACAGCGAACAGATAGTACTAATTTACAAGAGATTGCAGCACCTTTTACGAGCTTCTTTATTCTAAATACGCTAAAATACGCTTGTATTGGACAAACCCATAGCAACTTGCGCAAAGGCAATTATAAAATCCCACTATTAGACGCGGTTTTAGCGGAGGTTGGAGCAGGTCATTATAAAGAGGTGGATGCGATTATGATTTATTATCATAGTTATTGGGCCTTAACCTTACCCGAAGCAGAAGATCATTTCACCAAATTGCGAGCATATCTTTTAAGAGAGGAGCCTGTTTTGGATTTGGCAGACCTCAAAGAATTGCACCTCGCTGCACTCAATTATTGTATTCGAAAACTAAATAGTGGCGAGGAAGAATATGTTCGAGAAGCGTTCGAAATATATCGAATGGGGCTACATTCAAAAATATTATTAGAAGATAACATCTTGAGTCGTTTTGCCTATAAAAATATTGTTGCTTTAGGTTTGCGTGTCAAAGAATTTGATTGGATTTCAAATTTCATCCCAACTTATGCGCTTTTGGTAGAAAGCAAATACCGTGATAGTTACAAACATTATAACACGTCTAAATTATACTTTGAACAAGGACAGCAAGACAAGGCAATGGAACTCTTAGTTCAAGTCGAATACGACGATGTTTTTTTGAATCTCGATGCCAAAATCATGTTGCTAAAAATTTATTATGCGAATAAAAATTTTGATGCCTTGGATTCTTTACTTGACAGCATGAAAGTTTTCTTGGGTCGGAAAAGCAAACAAGTAATGAGTTACCATCAAGAGAATTATAAAAACATCCTTCGCTTTACTCAAAAGTTAACGAACGTCAATAATTTTGACAAAAAAGCGGTGCAACAGTTAAAAAAAGACATCGAAGAAGTTCGTCCATTGACAGAGCGCAAATGGTTGTTGTCCTGCGTAGAAGATTTGTAATGTCATTATATACAAAAAAACAGGGACTGCTATCGTTAGCAAGTCCCTGAATCATCATTAGCTATGAGATATATTTTTAAAGTTCTTTTTTTTACAAGGCATTAATCGCTGCGATCATCGCTGCTTCTGTTGTTGCATTCACAGAGACCGTATAAGGCGAACCTGTAGCAGAAACCGTAATCGGCGAACTGCCATAATAGAACTGCGTTCCATCCATTCCAATGAGTACAAGCGTTGCATTTTGGCCTACTGGAATATTATTAAAATTGAAGGCTGTTGGGTTGCTAAAACTATTTACCCAACCTCTTAATACAGAATTAATATTAGAAAAAACAAGGTAAGCTTTAACAGAAGTCAACGTTGCATCTGTTCCATCTATTTCTGCTGAAATATTCGTTCTAGCAACACCTGTTCCCCAGAAGTAATCACAATTAATCCAACCAAGGCTATTAAAATAAACCGTATAATTTGGTTGATTTCCATTTACCCCTGAAGTATCCGTCCAAGTGGTTGCAGAGCTATCCGCAGGAATCCATGTAAACGTAGTATCTTGTCCAGAAGATCCAAAGAAGAAAGACATGGCACCCGGATTAGATACAGAAGTATTGGCAATTGGAGCATTCATTGTAATTTGGTTGCTCGCAGGCAAATCATTACCATCAGCATCGGTTGCCTTAATGTAAAACTCACCTCCTGATTCCAATAAGTTACCACCAGATTCCGTTGGTTTATTAGACCAAATCATATCCGATTTTTCATAAATTTCTTTTAATTCAACAGTCACAGTACCTACAGGCAACATTCCATTCGAACGTCTGAGGCCATTCGCAGGAAAAGTAAATTTTGTTCCTGCTGCTCCAGTAATCACTTGTGAGGTAGTTGGGTCAATAGAAAAACTTTGGCTTTGTGGGGCTTGAGTAGCAAAAAATGCATCTACTGTAGCATAAGGTAAATTAGCACTAGTATTATCTTTTTGGCAAGCAGCCAATATGAGTACAGCAAAAGCTGCAAGTCCTAGGATCTTTCTGAAAGAATTCTTAATCATAAAATAGAAAAATTTAGTTTGTAAAAAGAAGTTGTTTGCTGTTGAGAATAATTGATTGAGCAAACAACGATTGTTACAAATGTGCGCTTCTTGAGTCCAAGGTAAAAGGACAGAATTAATGTATTATCTTAAACATTAAAAACATTACACATATATACAGCTTAGATAATCAAAAGTAAAATAACTTTTTTCTGAACAAACACTCCTTACATTTTAATTAAAATAAATTATGTTTTTTCATCTTTTTAACAAGTCATTAATAGTTGATCGCTAATATTTAATATCCTATAACATAAATTTTATTTTTTATTACATAAGCTTTTTGATAAAGCTCAATGACTCCCACAGTCGTGTAAGATGAATTAACATCCGTAGTACTTTTTTGGCAAGCAGCCAAGAGGAATACCGTCAAAAATGCAAACGCTAGAGGTTTCCTAAAAGAATTAGTAATCATAATAATGGGAAAATTTAGTTTGTAAAAGAGCTATTTATTTGCTGTTTAAAATAATGAGTTGAGCAAATAATCGTTTCTACAAATCTGCACTTCCTAGGCGCAAGATGAAAAGAGCGCAAGATTCGGCCTATTCTATAAAAATTCGAATGGCTTCGCTCTTCATTTGATCGGAACTTAGGGTCAATTTACGTTTTCTTTCGCCATCATCAATAGAGATAGCCGCTGTGTTTGGTGGGATTTCTCCTAAGTTTTCGGCATAGAGCAGCAGTATATTTTCACCTTTAGGCAAAACAACACGCAGTTCTTTTTTTTCATTTTTTAAGACATAATCTTCTAAAATCCACTCGTTATTTAGTTTCAAGGAAAGAATATCGCCATCCTCTCGATTAGCATCCCAAACGTGGATAACTATTTCATTTTTATTTACTTGAATTTTATCTTTTATTTCAACTCTTCGATCTTCTGCTCGTAGAGGTACCTTTTTATCTGCTGTTATCTCTTTAGGTTTCTTTGTTTCTTCTTTTACTACTATTTCTTCTTCTATAACGAAGGGTTTGGGTTGTATAAACGAGCGATAGACCTCCGATTTGCCTCCAGAACAACCAGGAGCAGTCCAAGGGCCTTTTAAAATAAATTTTTCGGCAGTTTTCGATAATTTCAAATGCATCCTTTTAAGGCACCAATTCCCTGGGGATTCGTTCAAAGTGACTTTTTGGTAATGGACCAATAATCCATTGCTGGTCTGCGTAGCAATCATCGTAATGACGCCTCTTTTGGAAGCGTCGTCTGTAAAAGCAACATGCGCAATGCCATGTAATTCTTTTCCCTCTACATGGGTGAAAACCAACTTATAATTATAAAGTGCCCTTAGGCCTCCAGGGCTTTGCTTGGATTGACCATCCCAGGTACCAATATAAAAATCTAAATTCTGAGCTTGAGTTAAGGAAACACAAGTAAACAAAAGGAGTATAATGATCTTCATAAGATTAAAATTTGTCTTGATTTTCACTACCTATTTCTTTAGCAAAAACTGTACTAGAGCTAAGGATCTACTCCCGTCGCTTTTTTACCACCATCAGGGTAACTTACTCGTACATGGTTGATGCTCTTGAGTAAGGATTTAAAGACGGTTTTGATTTGTTCCAATTCTCGGAATGTTAAATTAGTATTATCTAACTGTTTTAAGGCTATTTTTCCTTTAATGATGTTTTCAACTAAGTTGTTAATATCTTCTTCTGTCGGAGCATTTAAACTTTTGGAGGCTGCTTCCAAAGAATCTGCAATCATCATAATAGCTTGCTCTTTTGAGCTAGGCTTTGGCCCTGGATAAGTAAAATCCGCAGAGTTGACTTCAATATTTGGATGTGACTTTTGATAGGTTCTATAAAAGAATTCCACACGAGTCGTTCCGTGATGCGTCAAAATGAAGTCGATTAGAATCGTAGGAAGTCGATGTTTTTTTGCCAACCGAACCCCTTCTGTCACATGAGAAATAATCATTTGGGCCGATTCCAAATCTGTCAATTCATCGTGTGGATTGTGTTGGTTTTGGTTTTCAATATAATGCTGCGGATTGGACATTTTACCAATATCATGATAAAGTGCTGCTACTTTTACAAGCAAAGCATTGGCGCCAATAGCTTTGGCTGCTGCTTCCGATAAATTTCCAACTTGCAAGGAATGTTGAAGGGTTCCTGGTGCCCTTAGAGACAATTCTTTGAGTAGTGGATTATCTAAATCAGCCAATTCAACTAATGTAATATCAGAGGTCAAACCAAAGAATTTTTCTAATAAAGGAATCAGTGGATAAGACAACAACGTTAAGAAAACATTGCATAAAATCCAACCCAAGATATGCCAACGAACACCTTCTTCTATTACTGTTCCATTAGCAGAGACTATCGGAAAAATTGTTCCTGTATGAATAATTTCTAAGCTTAGAAAACCAGCGGCATAGGCAATTCCTATGTATAATAACGAAACGAAAAAATCAGAGAGGTGTCGCGTTTTCAACTTACTGACAACTGCAACCATTCCCACCAAAATTTGTATCAAAATAAAATCATAACCCAGTGACAATAACATCCCCACTAAAAGAATAATTATAATGTGCGTAAAGAAAGCCAATTGAGCACTAAAGAAGTTGAGTATAATAATCGGTATAATACAAAAAGGTACCATGTACAAATCCAATACGTACACTCCATTGATCACATAGGCCAAATACGCGTAGCCTGCCACCATCGACAAAATCAAGGACAAATGTCGGATATTATGAAAAACCTTGGGCGAATAAAATTGTATAAAGAGGGCAAAAATAGCGATTAAGGCAATTGTCAAGGACAGGTATCCCAAATAGATCAATACCCCATTCTTGTTTTGATTAATTTCTTGATTGTATTTTTTCTTATAAGAAACGAGTTTCGAGTAAGCAATAGAATCAATTAGGCGGTCTCTAGTAATAATAGGATCGCCAGCTTTGACCATTCCACGATAAGGCGATACATTTCTAAAAGCATCTTTCATGCTCTTGGCTGTTACGACAGAATCAAAAACAACATTTGGACGTGCCAAAATTGTTTCTAGTATTTTGAATAAAAATTTCGATTCTGTAATTTTTGCTTCCATTCGGTATAAGGTATCTACCAAAATTTGCATCGCATTTTTATGCGTCAAAATATCTTTAGGCTTATATTCTCCCAAATCCATGTTTCCATCCAGCATGGAGAACACAAAAGCATCTCCACGCACTGCATGTTCTGGCCGAACAGTTATTAAGCGTTTGTTATAAATATAATTCAACACGCCTAAGCCAAAATCAAGATAAGCCAACGAATCAATGGATTGACTAGAGTCCTGCATTTGATGCAAAAATAACTGTTCATTAAAGGCATCTAGAAAATTTTGCTCCTGAAAAAGACGCACCTCCTTATCCCAACGATAATAGGGTGTCATTTGAGTCGCAATTCCTGCGCGTTCTTGGTGTACCTCTTCTTTTGTTTTCTTAATCGGAAAATCAAACGGCGCTTTTAAATCGGCATGTTCCCAACGTTTTCCTTGCTCAAATTTATAATCAAATTCTAAATTGGTTGGAAAAAATAAACTTACAAAAAGGACCAATCCCCCAAGCAAAACCCATCGAACAATATGAGGTATGGTATCAATAGAATTTTGTATAATTTTTAGCATCTGATCTACAGTTTATTAAATAGATGAACCGAAGTTCACACGAATATCAAGCGACGGATAATTAAGTTTTGAATACAAATAATAAACAGTCTTGAACAATTTTGCAAGGAAATGGTATACTATTGTGAAAGTATTTCACAAATAGAAAACTGAACTAATTCCATTTGTTTTGTAACTTTGCTTGCTGTTTTATTATAAAACATGTTTAAATCTAAGAATGCATGCCTAATTTTTTACAAGTACGCTTTTATATTTTTATTATTCTAGGAATAGGGATACTCTTTCCATCTTGCGAGCTTTCTTCGCTTGAAGAAGCGACAGAACCTGTTGATGTTTTTTTTGATCTAAATGCCTTTTTTGAATCTGAAGTCGAATACCTTCAATCCAATAACATTGGCATTAATAAGGTCATTAGCAACAACGAAAAAACAGAAGAGCACAATTCGAGTACCATAGATTGGACAAAAGAATTAACTTTATTTAGTAGTAGTGATATTAATCGTCCTTCTTGGAAAGAAAAATATACGGTTGACTCCATTCTTCTTGGAGATGGTTTATTGCTCTTGCAGTACAAAGCAACAGATAAAAAACTACGCACAGAACTTTTGGATATTAAATTGGATGGCGATCAAGTACACTCGATTGTTATTGTCAATAAAAGAATCAACAAAGTTTATGAATCGCAAGAATATTTAACTTATATTCCTCGAAAGAGTTATATCATAAAGAAAACACAAGACGTTACCGTATTTGATAAAGATGAATACCATATCCAAGCAAAATACATCTACCATGAATCAGCCAGCTAAGCTCAATCGTCTTAGTAATATTGTGAAGAACATCTATAAACTACCTAAGTTTATGCAACGTACGGCCTTGTCTTATACGCTCGGCAATACGGTTAAATTTATAGGTACAGCTGGTCTTCGATTTGAAAAAATGAGCCATCAAGAAGTTACCCTAAGTCTCCAAAATAAGGCTAAGGTCCAAAATCATATTGGTCAAATTCATGCTGCTGCTTCTGCTTTATTGGTAGAAACTGCTACAGGAATGGTGGTTGGTATGAACTTACCCGATGGAAAAATTCCATTGCTCAAAAATATGTCGATTGATTATACCAAACGAAGCCAAGGCGCTCAAACGGCCACAGCAACACTCTCGGAAGAATCAATTCAAATTATTCAAAGCGAAGAAAGAGGTGAAATTTTAGTCCCTGTTTCTCTAAAAGATGCTGTTGGAACAGAAGTCCTCAAAGCAGAGATGCGTTGGGCTTGGATTCCAAAGAGAAAATAAAGATATAGGTTTCTTCTATTTGCTCTTAGCCTGTGTATAATCCTTTAATTCATTGCCATCATAACGCCACAAACTCCCCATACGCCCACCAATCCATACATGGCCTTTATTATCTTCTAAAATAAACCTAGTGGGCGGAACCTGCTCACTTCCTGGCAATTTAGAAAAGCCTTCTCCGTCAAAGATACAAAGACCATTCTCCATCTCACTACCAAACCAAAGGTTCCCTGATTTATCTTCATAGAAACAAGAAACAAAATTAAAACAGGTACCCTCTGATTTTCCGTAATGAACAAAGGATGCTCCATTATAACAGCATAAATCTCCATCTTCAATCACCCCAAGCCAAATATTGCCCTTGCTATCCTCGAAACTGGTAAAAACCATGTCATCACATAAGCCATCTTTTTCAGAGTAATTGGTCAAGGTATTCCCATCGTAGCGGGTAACACCTCCATGAGTTAAGGATGAAAACCAAATATTGCCTTTCTTATCTTGAATAATACTTCTAATTGCATTATTATAAAGACCATCAGACCCCGCTCGACCAGCTTCCTGTAAAAAACTTTTGAACGTTTTTCCATCATAGCGGTAGGCTCCGTTCCCCCAAGTGCCCACCCAAATATTTTTCTCTTTATCCTCAAGTAGTTCAAGAACCATTTTGGTTCCGTCATGTCTCCCTTTAGGTATTGGAAGGTGGGTAAATTTCTTGCCATCATAAGTACAGATACCATCGGATGTCCCAAACCATAAAACACCATCCTTGTCTTCTAAAACAGACCATACTGCGTTATGACAAAGTCCATCGTCTTCATTAAAATTAGTAAAAGATACCCCATCATAACGATAGACACCATCTTGGGAAGTTCCAAACCATAGCTGCCCTTTTTTATCTACCAATCCACTTGTTACGATATCTTTGCCTGTATAATTGATGTGCTGATTCTTCCCTTCATTTGTTTTTGAAAGGTCAGATAACGTTGGATTTACTTGACTGCTTTTTCCATTAGGCAATGTTGCATTGCAAGAAGATATAAAACAGGCTAACAGAATACTTATGGACACATTAATCTTTAGAACTTGTAATAAGTTTTTTTTAAAATTCCTCACAGATTGTTTATTTTGTTTTTTTTATAAAAAATCTAGGCTTAGTCCCTAACCAACAACGCAGTTTTTTTATTGGTTCTTTGTTTGCGTATAATCCTTTAAGGTCGTTCCATCATAACACCACAAACTTCCGATTCGTCCACCAATCCAGATATTACCTTTAGTATCTTCTATAATAAATCTAGTTGCGGGTAATTGATCAGCTCCTTCAACTGAAAATGCTGCGAAACTTTCTCCATCAAAAATACATAGGCTATTCTCGGTCTCACTACCAATCCACAGATTACCTTGAGTATCTTCATGAAAACAAGAAACAAAATTATTGCAGACACCATCTGATGCGGTATAGTGAATAAATGATTTTCCATCATAACGGCATAAGTCACCGTCTTCATTTCCTCCTAGCCAAATATTACCTTTACTGTCTTCGAAACTAGCAAAGACCATATCGTCACATAAACCATCTTGTTCTGTATAATTAGTGAAAGTTTTTCCATCGTAGCGTGTAATACCTCCATGACTCAACGACGCAATCCAAATGTTGTCTTCTCGATCTTGAAGGATACTTCTAATAACATTGTTATAAAGACCGTTGTGAATTCGACCAGCATCTTTCAAAAAGCTAGTGAAGTTTTTGCCATCATAGCGATACGCTCCGTTTCCCCATGTTCCAAACCAAATGTTTCCTTCTTTATCTTCAAATAAATTAAGAACAAACGTTGCCCCTTGTCTCCCATTGTCTGGAATGGGCAGATGGGTAAATTTCTTGCCATCATAAATACAGAGACCATCAGAGGTTCCAAACCATAAAAGACCATCCTTATCTTCCAAAACAGACCATACTGCATTATGACAAAGCCCGTCCTTCTCTCTAAAATTAGTAAAAGATGCACCATCATAACGATAAACACCATGTTGGGAGGTTCCAAACCATAGCTGTCCTTTGTTATCTACTATCCCACTTGTTACGACATCTTTGTCCGTATAATTGATACTCTGCCTCTTAGCCTCTATTTGTGCTATTTCAGACAAATTTAAAGTTGCTTGATTCACCTTTCCTTTTGGCAATGTGGTATTGCAGGAAGATATAGAGAAGAATAACAGCATACTTATGGACACATTGATCTCTAGAACTTGTAACGAGTTCTTTTTTATAGTCCTCACAGATTGTTTATTTTGATAAAATTAATAGACTTATTGCCAACTTGTGGGAAAGAGCAGAATCTAGCAACCTCCTAACATAAAAAATCCTGTAGAAAACTCAAACGCTTGTTTTATACTGGTTCCTTGTGCATTTTTTGCAGGAGTCCATTTGGGCATTTCACGAACAGCATCGAGGATTAATTGATCTATTTTTGCATCTTTTGTACTCAAGAGTAATTCAATGTTTTCTATTGTACCTTTTTCATTAATCGTAAAACGAACAGCACCTTCTTCAAACTTAGCAGCTTTTGTTTGAGCAATTTTTTGTACTATTTTTTCGTTCAAAAATAGACTTGGATCTCCTTTTGAGAAGGTCGCATCTTCTTTGGGTACTACTGCTAAAAAGTACTCCATCGTTCGATCTTCCATTTCATTATTAATAACATTTTTTATTTGATACTTGACCGTTATTCCTATTTCTGTATTCAAATCAACCTTCTTTAGTAGGTCTTTTTGTTCCGTACTCAAGGTTCCATTTAAACCTGCTGCTTTAATCAATTCACCTTTATAAAGGCCCTTGATTTCTGTTGACACATATTTTTCAAGCCAAGAGGTCGGGTAATGCAACCAAAGATCACTCATCAATTTAGCGGTGCTTATTTTTTCTTTTTTAATAGGATGAAGAAAATATCTTGGTCGAACATAGGATTTTAATTCTGCTTCTTCCATTCTCTTATCATAATCAGAGGAAACATTTATTCCAGAAATTCCATAAACGTTCCCTTGTTGAGAGAAGCTAAAATTCACAAACAACAGTACAAAAAAACAGGTGAGGCTAGTTTTCATTTTTTATTTTTTTTAATTCATTAGATGTTATTACGAATAGAGTAGTCTGCACCATAAAGACCGTACAATGCTTGTAATAACATCTTGTAGGAGGCTAGCTTTTTTTAATATCCTACTTAATATTATTACCAGTACTGCAATAAATGATGGCCTATACAACTCTACTCGTAATCATATTTATTATATTTAGAACGAGTTCAAAGCGTCTTCTTTTGATAAAACAAAAATAGGATTTAATAAAGAAAAACCTTGTTAGTCGCTCGTTATTGACTTGTTATTGAGTTGTTAATAGTACTTATATCAGAAAAAAAACACTAATTTTAAGGCACGTTATTCGATATAAAAATATGAACAAAACCTATCTATTTATTGGTATTTCTTCTCTTGCATTAACTATTGTGCTGATTATTCAAGTTAATTGGATTTTTAAAACGGCGCAAATCAAAGAAGAATTATTTAATGAGAAAGCCAATATAGTCCTATCTCGCACAACTGAGGCGCTTTCTGCGGATCAAGAAACCTGCAAAAAAATTGAAGCCTGTGGAGAACAAAACAGCGAATCAGAAACAATTACGAATCTAGGAAAAGATGAAGTACACAAGATCGATTCTCTTTTTAGATATCATATGGACATTTATAATTTCCATATTGGCTATTCTTTTGTCGTTTCAAATCCTAGTTTATTAACGAGCAAGGAGTTTCTTAATTTTGATAAATTCAGTTATACCAAGCCTTCTAAAGAAACCGTGCGGCAAGATAAAATTGCACTTAAACTTCTTTTTCCAGAAAAAAGGCAATTTCTTATTGCAGAAATGGGCCCTATGTTTATCATTTCTGTACTTCTAATTCTAGTCGTACTTTTTATGTTTATACGAACGACGTTGTCATTACTCAAAGAAAAAAAAATATCAGAACACAGTACTGATTTCTTGAATAACATGACCCATGAATTCAAAACACCTCTAACCAATATTGCTTTGGCGGCTAAGATGATTCACAATCATTCGTCCAATACCCAAAACGATAAGTTAAGTCGTTATTCAGAAATAATATTGGCTGAAAATAAAAAATTAAGCTTACAAGTAGAGCAGGTTTTGGGCATGACGGCTTTGGAACGTGGCGAAATTCCTTTGCGCAAAACAGCTTTAAATTTTCATGATATTATTACACAAGCATTTAATTGTTTTAGCTTACAAATGGAAGAAAAAAAAGGGCAGGTCGATTTTCAACTGAATGCTCAAAACGTTTCTATTTTTGGAGATAAAATACACCTCACCAATGCCCTTTGCAATTTAATAGACAATGCACTCAAATACTCGAAAGAGCCTCTAAAAATAATACTCCAAACGTCTAATCTTGGTTCCAATTTAATACTTACGTTTTCGGATAATGGGATTGGAATCGACAAGGATTACCAAAAAAATGTCTTTGATAAGTTCTTCAGAGTTCCTACAGGAGATATTCACGATGTAAAAGGCTTTGGCTTAGGCTTAGCTTATGTGCATAAAATCATAGAATTGCATCACGGAACAATTGAATTACAAAGCGAAAAAGAAAAAGGAACGACCTTCAAAATTACAATACCCAATGACTGAAAAAATAGTTAACATCTTATTGGCTGAAGACGATCTAAATTTAGGCATTTTATTGGTCGATTTCTTGGAAAACGAGACCTTTAAAGTCAAGCTTTGCAAAGATGGAGCAATTGCCCTAAATGCCTTTCAAAAACAGGCCTTTGATTTGTGTTTATTGGATGTCATGATGCCCAAAATAGACGGTTTTACCCTTGCAAAAGAAATTAGACAACAGAACAAAAAAATTCCGCTTCTTTTCATTACAGCAAAATCCTTAAAGGCAGATAAATTGATCGGCTATGGGCTTGGAGCCGATGATTACATCACCAAACCTTTTGATCCAGAAGAATTGCTTTGGAAAATAAAGGCCATTCTTCGTCGAATTCCTGAAAACAAAAATAGTCTTACAAATCAAGTCATTCCAATCGGAAAATATGCCTTTGATTATAAAAATCAATCTCTAAGCATTGATAATAAAACCAAACGAATTACTGAAAAGGAAAATAACATTCTTAAATATCTATGGGAGCACAAAAATCAACTCATCAAACGAGAAGAAATGCTAACGGCTCTTTGGGGCACCAACGATTATTTTTTAGGTAGAAGCCTTGATGTTTTTATCTCAAAAATGCGCAAGTATTTAAAAGGAGATCCCAAATTAAGTATTGAAACTGTTTTTGGCGTTGGCTTTATTTTTCATTCCCCAAATTAATTGCATCGAGAATAGGTTCGATCATTTTATCAATCCTCTTCCTCTATACTTTGGAAAAACGTATCGTTTTCATCGACCCATATGGATAAAATACCTTTCGCTTTACATCCTTGGTCTACATTAATGACATTTCCCATTTTAATAGGCTCATAGAGATCGTATTTTATGGTCGGGGTATGCCCAATATAGATTTTTTTGAAGCCATCAAAGTGCTTACTTTCTTCTTCAACAAGAGCACCTGCTTCTTCAAGGTTCCAAAGTTGAATCGCTTTACGAAAAAGGCTTCTATCCCAAATTAACGTTTCAGGACTGAGCTTTAACGTCTCTTCAAAACCAATAAAATAATCAAAGCCTGCATGAATGAACAGTCGTTCGTTCTCAATATGATAGAGTTTTAATTTATCAAAGAACTTCTCTTTGTGAGCCAAAATTTCTTCATCGCTTCTTTTTAGATAGGAAAGATAAGTAGACAACCCATCGTTTACAATCCAATCTCTAAATTTAGTATGTATGAATTTGTCTACTCTAAATTGTCCAAAATTCTGATTCAACACATCAATAAACCATTGGTCATGATTGCCTTTTAAAAAGATATTTTCGAAGGGTGAATTTTCTTGAATTTCAATTAACAGTTCAATCACTTCATAAGAATCTTTCCATCCATCAATATAATCCCCTATACAGATAATTTTATCTTCCTCAGGCGTATAATTCGCCTTCTCCAATACGCGTTCAAGTGCATTTAGATTTCCGTGTATATCGCCAATAACTAAGGTTCTTTTGGGTTTCATGCTAACTTTTGTAGTGGCTAATTAGGATAGATGTGCTTGTAGAGAAGCTAATGTGTATCATAACGATGCGTTCTATCTTTTTAGTTCTTGTCCATAGCTTCTATTTTTTGAGCTATACTAATCAGCAACTTTATTTTTTCTATAAAAAGAAATCTTTCGCTTTCGTTTTCTAATAAAATTTCATTTTCAGAAAAAGAGAGCGTACTCTTAATGTCTTCATCAAGAAGCACTTCTTGATGAATTTTTTGTTCTTCTTTAAAGGTTAAATTTATACTTGCTTTAGACTCGTATTTTAGCACTTCTAGTATATTATGTTTGATCTCTGGAATAAGTATTTTTTTGACACTATCTAAATCATTGGTAATAATCGCGATTCTAGAATCAAAAACTGGATCTCCTATTCTGCTTTTTCTTTTCAAGGACACTTTTTCCAATGGCGATATAGCGAATTTTAGTCCCTGAGGAATATTCAGTTCTATCTTACAATAAATAACATTGGGCGTGATAAAATCATTTTTATCTAAACCCATTTCGATGACAAACCCATCAACTTCCCCCAAAATAATGGGTGTTAATTTTCTTTTAAAAGAGCTTAAATCTTTCGTTTCAAAATTTGTACTAGCTTTAAAATATTTAGCAAGTTGAATCCATTCATTTTTCATTTTAGGAAGCCGTTTAGGAATGTTTTTCTTTCCTATAAACATTGTAATAATGACATAGAACAACAAAAAAAAGAGCAGTGTCAGAGCAACGTTTACAAGAACTATCATTTAAAGCAAATTTTGGGATTTATAGTTAAACAGAATTATCTTCTCCCCCACTTATCGACACCAAATCCTGTATTTAAGGCACCATTATACAGCCCTAAAAATTAGTTCGAAAGCAAAATCATAGACTTCGTTTTCGAACTAGAGAGCAGTTGTTTCCATTTGTTTTACCACCAAGCAATTCCCCAAGAAACATTTTCTTTACATTGTTCAAGAAATTTTGCATCAGCGACAGTTATAGTAAGGTATTTATAATCTACAAAATATTCTTCATCCTTATATTCTTCGTCTTCTTCATCAAAGCTTGGATCAGGCACCTTTTCTCCCTCCAATACCGTAACATCTAGAATTAACTCAGATGGTTTTAAAACATGATCCAATTCATTAGCTATTTTTGATTTAATAGACTCATTTTCAATTTCTTCTAAAAGAGATGCGCTATCTTCTATATCTTCATCGTAATAATCTAAGTCATCTGTATCATCTATACCACCCCAATCATTTAAAGTATTTAATGCTAATGGATATAAGATCCAGTATGGATTATTTTCTATTTTATTCCTAAAACTATCCTCTTCACCAAAGAAATCCATCTTATCCTCTGGACGCTCAATACCACTATATTTTGTTTGATAAGCAAGACTCATAGCGTCTAAAATAGAAAGATAGGCAAAACACTTTCCTTGAGGAACGGCAGAATCACCTTCACCTGTTGACCAGACTTTGAGATGTAGCGTTTTATCTTCTACTTTAATAATGTTCAATGTGTAATTCATGGTTTTTGTGTTTGTTATTTAATAAAACTGGATTAGTTATTCAAATAGTAGGTGTTATTTTTGTTGATACATAACATCACTTCTCAGTACATATTTAGCACCACTTAAAATAGCTGTTCCTTCATGCTTTTGTTCATGAATAAAGCATAAAGCTGTGCCCGTTTTAGGAGTAATATTTATGGCATCGAATTTAGTTGCCCCACCTTCAAAGTCTTCATTTAGGTAAACCATAAAGGTAATTCGACTTTCTTCAAATTTGTTTTTCACAAACCGACCATCAATGTGTCGTTTAAACTTTTGACCGTTTTCATATCTATAAAAGCGAAATCGTTCATTTAAACCTACTGGGATAGAATTATCAATTTCCTTTGGGCAGAATTGTTCTAGTTGCGTCCATAATTTCGAGGCGAGCGTTTCATCTTCATAAATGAGTCTGTAATTGTTTCGGATGCCTTTCATCATTTTAGCTCCAGAAGGAAGACTAACTTCTGCTTCATCATATCCTTTGGATTCACTAAAAAGTATTAAATCGTCACATTCCCTTTTTGTAAGAAAATTTTCAATCAACCAGATTTTTGGAGTCAGTACTTTATGGTTCATATTGATTACGTTTTTACGGATCTACTCAATATTTAGTACAACACTTTTTTGTATCAAAATCGTTTCTTTTTTGGCCTATTTTTTACGCCATTTTGAAAATTAGTAGAACAGTCCCTACAAACTATCTTTTTCTTGGGTCAATGTCTATATTGTCTTTCAAGAATCTATTTTCTGTGACTGGTTTTAAAACCTTGTCTTTTCTCGCTGGATTTTTCACTAACTCGCCTTTAGGCCTTGTTGGTCTTTTTTCAAACCCACCACCACAATTCGGACAGACGTTTTTTAATACTTCTTCTACACAACTTTCACAAAAGGTGCATTCATAAGCGCAAATCATAGCTTTATTACTCTCATTTGGTAATGATTTATCACAATTTTCACAGTTTAATCTAATCTCTAACATATGTTCTTATTTATTCAGTTTCTTTATTTTTTAACTGTTGAATCATTAAAGGGATTTCTTTGATAGAATAAGAATTTAGAATGATAAGTTTTTGATTATTGAGATCTGGAATCCTCAGTATGTTTTCTTCGCTAGAATGTTGAAACTGCTCAACTTCATCTTCACTGAATGTTAACTCATAAATGTGCTTATGCCTGTGCTGTTTTATTGTTTGAATCGATGTAACGTGAAACCCAACTGGCAATCAAATTGCCTACATAGAAAGAATCATCCTTGCTACTCAATAAATGATCGGCGCCATTCAAGGATATAAAACTTTTTGGATGCATCGCTGCGCTATAGATCTCTGAAGCATTTTCAATACCAACTGTTTTATCTTGAGGAGAATGCATGACAAGTAATGCCTTTTTAAAAGTTCTGACAGTAGTTCCTAAATTTTTTGAATTAAGATCATCCAAAAATTGTTGCTTGATCGAGAAGGTTCGTCCTCCAATCATTACGTTTGCAACACCAGAGGCTTGAATTTCTTCAAGGTTGCTTTGCATCAAATGCTGTACATGTTGTGGCGAGGAAGGTGCTCCGATGGTTGTAACGGCTAAAACAGAAGGAAGGGCTTTTGCTGCAAAAATAACAGCTGCGCCCCCCAAGGAATGACCGATTAAAAGTTTTGGTGCTTCATAGTTTTCTTCAAGATAAGTACTCGCCGCTATTAAATCTTCAACATTCGAGGAAAAATTAGTTTCCGCAAAATCGCCTTCACTCTCTCCCAATCCAGTAAAATCAAAACGTAAGACACCAAAACCATTACGAGTTAACGCATTAGAGATCGTCCGAACAGCAGTCAAGTTTTTATTACAAGTAAAACAATGTGCAAAAATAACATACGCTCCTACTTTCTCATTATCTGGAAGATCTAATCTTGCTGATAATTGTTCTCCTTGCGTATTTGTAAATTTAATTTTCTGAAAAGCCATTATAATTGTATTTCTGTTTGTAAAAAATAAATGGATGCATCTTGGTCTTTCCTAATTCAACAACTAGATCGAACCATCAACGACTCCATAGGTGTCTAAATCAGACAGTTCCATGCTCTTGTCCCACAAGCGCTGAGCATCGTCCATATTTTTAGATTGTTTGCTAGCCCAAGCTTTTCGTTTATGTGCAAAATATCGACCTGTTATGTCTTTTACTTTTGGAGAAACGGCTAAATAAACGGATGTCTTAGAACCATTTTTGGGGCTCGCCAATAAGGGCCCTCCAACTTTGAATAGTTTTTGAAAAAAATCTGTCCCAGAATTGCCAAAACCCGTATAAACAGTTCCTGGATGCAAGCAATTAACTGTAATATTTGTGTTTTCTGTTTTTAATTTTTCTGCTAAAGATCTAGTGAAATAGACATTGTACAATTTGGACCAAGCATAGGCTGCAAACTGTCCATATTTAATGTTCCTTAATTGCAAATCGCCCCAAGGTACTTTTTTTGCCATTTTATGAGCCATTGAGGCAACATTAACAATACGTTTCTCTTTTCCTGCTTTCACCAAATCCAACACATAGTGTGTAAACAAAAAATAGCCCATGTGATTGAGGCCAAAACTTTGTTCTAATCCATCAACAGTTAGCCCATGTGCTCCAAAAATGCCTCCTGCATTATTAATTAAGACATCAATGTGTGAATAATTGCTACGAAGTTGGGCGGTGCATACTCTGATAGAAGCGTGCGAAGACAAATCACACAGCTCTAGACTAATGTTTGAATTCGAACTTTCTTTTATAATTTCTTGTCGAACGACTTCCCCTTTCTCTTTATTTCGACAAACCATGATGATTTGCGCTCCTTGTCGCGCCAATTCTAAAGTCGTTGCCTTTCCGATTCCAGAACTTGCCCCTGTAATTAGAATAATCTTTGAATTACTGTTCTTTTCCATTTTGTTTGATTTGCCTTTAAAATTACAAACTCAAAGATAATATTTACTACTAAAAAAAAAGATTCATTTTTTTTCAAAAAAAAACTAAATCCATCTCTTTGACTCTGAACAAAATAGGTTATCCCAATAAATAAAAAAGAAAAAAATATGCGATTGAACTTTTTTATTCAATTCAAAGTTCATATCTTTACATCGCTTTAGAAAGTATGGTACTTGTAGCTCAGTTGGTTAGAGCATCGGTTTGTGGTACCGAGGGTCGTGGGTTCGAACCCCATCAGGTACCCCTAAAAAGCAAAAGGCGTTCTCAATTTATTGAGAACGCCTTCTTTATTTATAGCTATTATGTTGTATTGTCTTTATTTACAAGGATTTAATCTCTTAAATCTACTTCCTTTACACCAGGATGTTTGTCTTTATTGAATTTAAAGCTACTTGAAGATGCTTTTTTGTTTTCAAAAGAATTGATGTCAAATGTCATTCGACTACCATCATCTTGGAATACTTTCACAGACTTAATCGTTGTTTGTGCTCTGTCTACATGAATACGAATTTTCATGATGTCAGATTCTCTGTCCAAAGGTTTGAATTCAATTTTGTAGCCTTTGCTGTCTTCTCCTGTTATTACATAAACGAAATCTTTGCTGTTCTCATCAATATTAAAAATCGTTGCAGGCGAGAATGAAAACTCTTCGTCATCTTCTGGATCAAAATCATTGATTTGTACTTCATTTTGTTTTTTGATGTACATCCAAACAGTTTCACCATCATTAATAATAATGTTGCCATTGTTATTAATTCTGTAGCGGTCTCCTGCTTGTAAAATAGCCCCTTCTTGGACTTCTTTTTCATCACCATATTCGATGGTAAGTTTGTAGTCAATTTCAATGCCGTCATATTTCCCATAAATGCCTTTGAGCTTTTTGAGAATTTTGGTGGCTGCTGGATCTGATTTTTCTTTGTATACTTTGCTTGGTTGAGCAAACAAAGACGTCGTAAAAATTAGCGCAAGGCCAATAAACAAAAGATTAGTTACTAATTTCATTTTTCTAATTGCTAAGTTCGAGAGTATATTTATATTCCTTTCTGTTATTATTCATCTTATTCAATTGCTATGCCAAAACGATAGTAATGCTTTCAAATGTAATTGTTAAAGTTTCATCGTTTTAGTCTTAATGTCTTCTTGGATGAATGGTTATCAGTCTTTTACTTTTCATTAACAAGATTGCTCTTCTAATAAAAATTGATTCCTTTTATCTGTGACAAAGTGCAAATTAGGTATTTTTTTTTTGAGTTAATTGTATTCAAGGGGAATTTATTACAACTTACTTTTGTTGGATCTCTTTAAGAAGAACCATTTCAATGGTTTGGCCCCGAGTGCTGCTCCTCTTGAATCTTCATTACAGTAATCATTAAAAAGATAAAAGATAGACACTCCACAACAACTCTCCCCCAGTGCCAATAACTCCAAATGACTAATTCGTTTTTTAAGTCTACATCATTAAGAGCCGCTTGATAAAACAATTCATTTGTACCTTTGAAATAAATATAGAAAGAAGAGACAAATAGTATTGCAAAGAAAGAGGAAATTAGAGCAAACTTCAGCGCCTTCGCATGAGTTGCCTTGCAATAGATAGAGATGAGGATAGGTATTAGCGCTGCAACAATCGTTAAAATTGTATAAAATTGGCCGATAGAAGGGCCAAATTCATTATAATAAGTATAGAAATCCGTTGTCGATAACGATTGCCAATATGGAACAAGGAGTGCACCTTCCGTAATTTGACTTCCAACAAAAATGGAAAAGATCGTTATTGAAAAATAGAATAAAAATTGTTTCATAAGTAAAAGATTAAGTACAAGACAAAAAAATATTGATTAATTATTTAAAACAACAAACAGATCTAACAGTATTGGTTTAGATCGTTTCACTTTTAGAGCTAAGGTCTAATAAAATCTCATTAAATTACATGTTTAAAGCGTTCGGTCAAAAAATCACCTGTATAAGTTTTAGTCCTTCCTTATTTTGTCAAAACAAACATTAAAAAACTGTTAAAAATTTGCAAGTTCAGATTATTTGAACTTACTTTGTAATTCAAAGTACTTTTAAACCGTACACTTATGGACAAACTAAGCACAGAAGAACAGTTACAACACTTATCCGAAATTCGGAACCTCATGGAACGCTCTAGTCGTTTTATTTCGTTAAGTGGTTTATCAGGTGTTGGCGCAGGCATTGCCGCTCTAATTGGAGCTGGACTGGCCTATTGGAGAATTGATGCCTATTCTGCTGATATTGGTGGCATTTATGTCAAAAATATTCCTGCTTTGTTTTGGGAACTGATTTTTATTGCTGTTGTTGTTTTAGCGTTAGCGCTTGCTGTTGGGGCGTTCTTTACTTTGCGGGAAGCAAAAAAACAAGGACAAAGTATTTGGGATAAGAGTAGCCAACAATTGCTGATAAATTTATTAATTCCTTTGGCGACAGGAGGTGCTTTTTGTATGATTTTGATTCTTCATAAAATGATTTGGCTGATTGCGCCTGTTACTTTGATCTTTTATGGTTTAGCACTTGTAAATGCTAGTAAATACACATTGAATGACATTCGGTATTTGGGGTTTTGCGAAATTGTGTTAGGTTTGTTAAACGGAATTTGGTTAAGTGCTGGAAATGGTCTATTATTTTGGACGATTGGCTTTGGCGTCTTGCACATTGCTTACGGAATATCAATGCATTATAAATATAATAAATAAACTAAGTTAGAACAACTACCCTATTGTAGTCTTTCGAAACTTATATCATATGATAGAAAATCTAAATAAAGTCTTTGAATCTAGGGTCAGACTCGGCATTATGTCGGTCTTAATGGTCAACGAATGGGTTGAATTCAAGACTTTGAAGGATTTGTTGAGCGTCACAGATGGTAACTTAGCTAGTCACCTATCAGCTCTTGAAAAAAAGCTGCTCATTGACGTCCACAAAGAATTTGTTGGCAAAAAACCTAGAACAACGTATAATACCACACAACAAGGCAGGGACTTATTCAAGAAGCATCTACAGGCCTTAGAAGCTTTGATTAAGAATAAACCTTGATTTTTTTTACCTATTCACTTTGAAATTCAAAGTACTTTCTAATAATTATCAACTAAAATTAAACAACATGAGTATTATAAAATGGCACGATGAATTATCGTCAAAAATCAGAATCGCAACACTATTTTTTATCTTATTAATTATCCTTGATAGTTCTACACTTTTTGATATTCCTATCTCTGAAACGTTTACCACTTCGAGCAACTTAAGTACTTGGCTTAGTGCATCTATCATGGGCATTGGTTTCATTGATAGTTTTGCGTTTAACCTAGTCACGGTTTATGTACTGCTCGTTATTCTTCTCTTTGGAGCCATTAAGTCACCTTTTCGAAATATCTGGGTCATCAAATTCACCTTATTGACAACCGCAGCCATTATTTTTGTGTCTAGCTATCAACTCATCGAACCGAGTAATCACAGTGCTGTTTTGATCAATGGCACTTTCCAAAGCCTCAAATTGATTCCATTAATGATGGCTTATCATTGGACCAAAAAATTAGCTACTCCTGTCCTTTTCTAAATTATAGGGTTCTCTGACAATTTTTGCCAAAACACTTTTAATAGGCCACTAAAGCGCTCCTATTGCCTACCTCATTTGACCATTTTGAAAAAATTGTCAAAAGAACCAATTATAGCAGCTAGATTCCTCCTTACCATAAAACACAATAATCCATGAAACCTGAATCACCTAGTAATCATTACGAAGCAAGGGACAATACCTTTTTCTATGGGGTGGGCCTAATTACCTTTTGTTTTCTAATTTATTTTTTCCGTGACAGTTTCGCATATGCAAGTAGGCACAACGACTACTTCATCCATACGTTCATCAATTATTCTATCACCTTGATCTACGGTGTTATGATCGTTCGAAGCAACTTAGAACGAGTAGGGCATTTTTTTAGAAAAACCAATCGCTATCATTATATTTGCTTATTAATCTTAGCTAGCATTAGCTGCTTTACACTCAATTTGCAAGTCAATGTCTTTGATGATTTTTCAATTTGGGTAGATATTTATGTTTTTATCATGTACAGTGGCTTATTAGCCTTCTGTTTTCTAGACAAACTTCCTTATTTTTTTAGAATTCCTATTTTTACAACTTTAGGATTAGGAACAACAATGTCCGCCTATTTCACCTTCTACTTGTTACCTGTAATACCTTTTGGTTTTGTGCTTTGTTTCGTTTTTGGGCTTACGCTACATTTGGTTGTTCCGCTTTTTGTTCTAATTAATTTTATTAGCAACTTTATTAGAACAGAAAAAACAAAGCAGGAATCCATCGCTTATTTCACAGGTTTAGCGGTTCCAATTGTTTTTGCTTTGCTTTTTTTAGCCCAATGGCAACGAACTTCCACCCTTATTGAAACGGCTTACCAAGAGAATTGGCAAGACAAACAAAATACAGTTCCTAGCTGGGTCGCCATTAGTCAACAACTATCCGATGGCTTTTTCACGCAGCGAATTCTAAAGGGAGAACTTGCTTACACGTCTTTTAATACTAGATCCTGGGGTTCTTTAGGAACGACTCTAGGAGAAAAGAAAGAACACGATCCTTTTGTTGCGATTGCTACCGCTTTTTATGGCGAATTACCTTTAAATATAAGCGATAGAATCAAAATTCTGAAATTCTACGGCAACAGCCGACACAGCACGCATCGAAAAATATGGTCAGGAAGCCACCTTATTACAACCAAGGTCAATAACAAAATCGAAGTGTATCCAGCATATCGCTTGGCGTACATCGAAAAAACGTTTGTTATAAAAAATAACGCTCATAGCAGAAGATCACAAGAAGAGGCTTTATATACCTTCAAACTACCCGAAGGAGCTGTTGCAACGTCTCTTTCTTTATGGATAGATGGCCATGAGGAGCCATCTAGGCTCACGACAAGAGGCAAAGCCGACAGTGCTTACGTTTCGATTGTTGGTGTCGAGAGAAGGGACCCTGCCCTATTGCATTGGCAGGAAGGCAACCAAATAACCACTACTATATTCCCTTGCACTAGAGCAGAAGATCGAATTTTTAAAATTGGAATTACGGTTCCAATGCAAGTCACGAACAACGATCAGCTTTTATTACCAGCCATTGAATTTGATGGCCCTAATTCTGAAAACGCTGACATTCAAAATTTTGTTGAATTTCCAAGTAATCCTTTACTCGAAAAAGAAGTCCATTATTTAGCCAATGGTGATTTAATTTGCCCTAAAGTGGATTTAAAGACAACACATTTTACGTTCAAAAACAAAACCTTTTGGATGGAAGAATATGAGCCCGAACTTAAAGCGTTTGATCCACAATACATTTACTTAGACATCAATAAAAGTTGGTCTTGGTCAGAGTTTCAACAACTTTTTGAAATTTATCCTGGTAAAGCCTTTTATACCTACCAACATCAAAAACTAACAGCTATTGACAAAACTTCTAAAAGTCTATTTGAAGAGCTACAAAAAAATAATTTCAGCCTCTTCCCTGTTCAATTAATTGAGGCGCCCAAAGCTTCTTTAATCATTAGCAAATCGAGTAAAAAATCGCCTAACTTATCGGATATCAAGGACATGGCATTTGGCAAAGGCCTAGTTAATTTTTTACAATCAAAAGAAGAAAAAATTCCTCTATTCAGCCTTTCACCAGCCGTTTCGCCTTACCTAAAAACTCTAAAAGAGTTTCATGTTTTCAATTATGCCGCTGGCTCGATCCATCAGTTGGAGCAATATGCACAACAGCAAAAATTCCCTGCGGATCATCCGAGTAGCAATGCCGTTGTTTTGGAGCAATCCCAATTAGTCCTTTATGGGCAAGAAAACAAGGCCCTTTTTGATTCCAAAGCCCCCGATCATTTGATGCGCTTATTTGCTTATAATCAAATATTAAAAAAGATAGGGAAAGGTTATTTCAAAAGTGGTTATGAAAATCAAGATTTAGTGGACCTTGCAAGCGAAGCACATGTTGTTTCTCCTATTTCAAGTCTCATCGTTTTGGAAACAGTTAAAGATTACGAACGCTTTGACATTGATGAAAATGAAGAAGGGCTTGGCAATGCTTCTGACAAAACCAAAGGCCTCAAAAAGGCTTCTAATAATAATTCTGGAGCCGTTCCAGAACCCCACGAATGGTTCTTTATTATACTCAGTATTTTGGGTTTACTTCTATTAAAATTTAACAAATTAAAAGCTTAACAACATGTCTAAATACTTAGTTATTCTAATTGCTTGCCTTCTATTCGCCTCTTGTGATTCTAGTTATCAGGTAGATGTTTATCTACAAAATAATAGTTCTGAAAACATTACCGTAACCATCAAGAAAAATGATACTGACGAAACAACTGTAAGCTTAGCACCCAACGAAAAGAAACGCGTTGTTTCTTCCTCCAATATTCCAATCAAAGAAGATAATAAATTGGGATCTGCTGCTTTCAAAGCGTTAGTAGCCTCCAATATTACTTGTTCTAATGCTAAAAATCAACTCAGTAAGTTAAATTGGAAAAGCGATGCTGTAACATTCGAACATACTGATATTGGTCAAGTTGAATACCTCATGAACATCGAAGATCATCATTTTGAATAAGTCCAAATGCTAAACTCTAAAACAACCCTAACCCTTGGAAGTCTCCTGTTGATAGCTACGCTCATCGGCGCACCCGTGTGGAACGTTTATCTACACGGAGGCTTCTTATTTTATTTTACGCTAATGTTGGCGCCATTTATTCTATATGTCCGACATCCAGAAGTGGCTTCCTATCGTTTTGGTTTGGCTGCTCTCTTTTCTTTAGTTGGGCATTTGTATTTGGGAATTAATATTTTGTATTTAGCCGCTTATTTGTTCTTCGTTTTGTACTTAGTTGAATGGTACTGGGGGCGCTTAAACGACTTATCAATTTACTGGATTTTTATTCTTTCTCCGCTAACCGTTTATTTGTTTAGTGTTTTTAGCTTTCCGATTCGATTGGAGCTTTCTACCTTAGCCACTACTTTTTTGCACCTTATTTACCCCAGTGCCGAAAGTCAAGGGAACATGATTGTTATTAATGGCTTTGACTTTTCTGTTGATGAAGCCTGTATGGGTCTAAAAATGGTCAGTTATAGTTACTTGGCTATGCTTATCCTTATTTCTTATTTTGAAAAACAAACCAAGCAGCAGCTCTCCAAACCACTTATTGCGTTCCTATTAACCCTAGGAACGGTGCTTATTTTATTGGCTAATTTCATACGCATTATTGCGGTTGTTTTATTTCAAGCAATGCCAGAAACCATTGAACACGATTTGGTGGGTATCTCCTGTTGGCTGGCTTATGTTATTTTACCAAGTTTCTACTTGATCAAATTTGTCGTTAAAAACTGGGGTCAGGTCTGGCCTAATCTAGACCAGAAGGCTCTACCAATCAACCACCATCGCTTTATAACCTTGACTGTTCTTACCTTATTAAGTATTGGGTCTTATCAAAGGGCTTTTCAGTTACCAAGTACTCCAAAAGCAAAGGTTGATTTTGTTTTGAAAGGCTTTGAAAAAAGTATTGGCCTTGATGGTGTTGTTCAATTAAAACACCCTGAGGTCTTGATTTATATCAAACCTAGTTGTGCTCCTTACAAAGCGAATCACGCACCCAACATTTGTTGGAAAGGCAGTGGTTATGCTTTCAAAAATGAACAGGTAGATCATATTTCAAACATTCCGCTGATTAAGGCTGAATTAATAAAAGAAGATAATAAACTGTATACCGCTTGGTGGTACGATAATGGTGCTATTCAAACAAACAGTCAAATTACTTGGCGTTGGGAAAGTATGAAAGGCAATGGCCAATTTCAATTGATTAATGTCACCGCAGAAACGCCTGAGTTATTGGCCTTTTATATAAAAAAACTAGCGCAAGTTCTTCATTGATCTAGACTTCTAATCTGAACCTAATGTTTATTGACCTCTTATTAAGATCCTCTCTATTATGGAAATTCTCGATGAAATAATTAAAGAACCTGAAACACTTGATTTAGCTAAAATCCTGTGTTACCTAACTTGGGTTCTTATTCCTGCTGGTCTTCTCTTATATTATTATATCCAACACTAAGCAATGGAAATTTTAGATAGCTTCCCAGAGGAAAAACCTCCTAGTCAATCTACTCATATCAGTGACTTCATATTTTATCTTGCTATTATTGTACTTGTGCTTGTCATATTGACCTTCCTCTTTTTTATTAGTTTCTTTATCTTCATTTCATGGGATGCGGGTGCAACACTAGCTTCTTAAAATTTGTTAGTCAGAATTAAGCATTCAAATTCTTCTACAACTCTACTTTTTCTTGTTTCGATTTTATTATCAAAATATCTTTCAGATAATAAAATAAAAGAACATAAGAAAGGATTGTATTTAATACAAATACAACATCAGGAATTTTCCATTCCTCTTCCCTAAAGAACTCCTCCAAGAAAACTCCAAATACCATCGAGGGAAAAAGCAGTATTACCCAGACACTAACAAGTATAAAGAGAAACAACAAGGCTTTTTCTGCAAACTTCAAAATACCATGCATCGAATTCTGTTCAATCGGAGCATACAAGTATTTCAATTCAAATTTAGTTCGGAGTGGCTTTATTATACTTTTTAAAACAAGTACACTTACCAAAAGAACAAAGGCCAGAAAAAACATTCCGATTAAACCAAGATAGATCAGTTCGTTATTTCTTTTTTCAAGATCAAGTTCAAAAATAAAAATGGCAGCCTTTAGAATGCTACCTTTCAATAGATACCAACCGCCACAAACGATAAAAGGAACAAGCATACAGAAAGGATAAAGAAGCTTCAATTCTTTTTCTAAGTTAATTTTCGTGAATTCAGGTTCGTCTAAAAGCTGTTGTGACATAAGGAAGGCTTCATATGTTGAGCATACAATTTTAAGCAAAAAAAAACGAGTCGATGAAAAAATCATCGACTCGTTTTATAAAAAAAAAGAGCAGAAATACACCAACTGCTACAACCACCTACCCTTGCTTGCGTTAACATCTGGGGGATTTAATGGGAGCTTGTTGCGTATCTCCAACTCCGAGTACAAATATAGGATCATTTTTTTGTTGATGCAAGCTTTTTTATAAAAAATATCCAAGCTATTTTACAACAGCTTGGATATCAAGGATAAAAATTTTATTTTATTTTTATTTAATTTTAAAAAACGAATCCAACTCTCAGAATTGGTCCAAGCATCAGTTCATTAGACCAACCAAAACGATCTTCTTGGCAAAAGAAACTTAGATCTAGTGCGGTGTGTCCTTTCCTTGTAGATGGAAATTGAATACCAAAACCAGTCAGTGCATGTACGCCACCACTGGCTTGCGAGAAAAATAGAGATTCTATCGTAAAACCATAACCGATACTAGCATTGTAATAAACATTAAATGATTTGTCTTCTAACAAGTTTCCTCTAAAATTCACGACTAGTGGAATGTATCCATTTCCTGAACTTCCAGTTAATCCAAGTCCTAAACCAACAGCAAAAGAGTTGTGAAAGCGATATCCTGCCGTATAACTTAATGTTATTTCAGGTGAAGGGCCTCCAAAACCTTGCCCACCACAAGAAAGACAAATTCCTGTTCCAAACATAAAGCTATTGTAAAAGCCTTTTGATTTGACAACATGTAGGCTCCGCTTTACCTTTCCATTCTTAACGTTAACCTCTGTTTCTGATTTTTCAATTTTAACAACTTCTGCCGAATTATAAACCAAGATGGAACCACCTTTTATTTTAATTTTAACTTTGCCCTCTCGATTGTACTCCAACACTTGACCTCGAATGATGGAGCCATTTTTTAGTGTTACAATATCTTCTGCTACTCCCTGTGCAAAAACGGAGATCGTAGAAAGTAGTAACAAGCAGAGACACAGCAATCCTTTTTTGATATTAAATTTCATTGTTTTCTTTAAAAGATAAACTCAAGATGTAAATTTTATTTTTTCCAATTCTGTTAAAAAACAAATCCAACTCTCAAAATTGGCCCAAACATCTGCTGCTGATTAGACCAACTAAAACGATCTTCTTGATAAAATAAACTTAAATCTAGCGCGGTATGTCCTTTCCTTGTGGATGGGAATTGAATCCCAAAACCACCTAATAAATTTATCCCACCAGTAACTTGTCCCCAAGAAATAGAGTTTAGCCCTATACCATAACCAACGTTCGCATTATAATAGACATTAAATGATTTGTCTTTCAATAAATTCCCTCTAAAATTAACAAAGATCGGAATAAATCCATTCGCTACACTAGCCGTAAAACCGATCCCTAAGCCAAGAGCAAAAGAGTTGTGAAAGCGATATCCTGCCGTATAACTTAATTCCAATTCTAGTGGCATAAGTAAGCCTCTTCCTTGATTCAAACAAGAGATACAAGCCCCTGTTCCAAACATAAAACTATTATAGAAACCTTTTGATTTGACAATATGTAAGCTCCGCTTTTCTTTGCCATTTACAACATTAGTCTCTGATTTTTCAATTTTGACAACTTCAGCCGAATTATAGACTAAGACTGAACCGCCTTTTATTTTAATTTTGACTTTGCCCTCGCGATTGTATTCCAAGACTTGGCCTCGAATGATGGAGCCGTTTTTTAGTGTTACAACATCTTCGATTCCTCCCTGTGCAAAAACGGAGATCGTAGAAAGTAGTAACAAGCAGAGACAGAGCAATCCTTTTTTAATATTAAGTTTCATTGTTTTCTTTAAAAGGTAATACCAAGACGTAAAGAAGGGCGCGTAAATGTACGTGTTTCTGTTACTGGGTTGTTATTCCAATCCGTATACCTATAATTAGCAAATTGAATCACATAACCAAAGTCGAGAACGATATGTGTCTTACGAGTCGATGGAAATCTAAAACCCACAGAAGGACGGAGATACAAACCACCTTCAGCATGATCCATTCGCCCCAAAAAGTTAAACATCTGATCATTGTTTTTTATAGCAACGCCATAACCAACATTTATATCATAGAACAAACTAGAAGAACTCTTCATGAAATTTCCTCGAATATTGGCATAAATTGGAACAAAACGATGCTCTCCCATCACTGCAAAGCCTAATCCACCTCCAACACCAAGTAAGCGGTGAAAATGCCAACCAGCAACAGCATCAATGGTAATGCCAGGGTCTAGAGACCCAAAATCGCCCATTCCAATAACATTCCCACCCAGAAAGGAAGTATATCTCCCTTTATCAATCTTATGCATAGGGCGTTTAACTTTCGCTGTTCTTGTTGTAGGATTTTGACTTTCTTCTTTCGTCATTTTCACTACTTCTGCGCTTTTGTATACTAAAATAGAACCGCCACTAATTTCGATTTTAACATTTCCTTCGCGTTCGTATTCTAGTACTTTTCCGCGAATAATACTGCCATTTTCTAGATAAATAACATCCTCCATCGCCTGTGCCATCAAACCTACGGTACAAAACAACAGCATAAAAAGACTCAAAAGATACTTTTTTGATAGCTTCATTTATTATAAGTTAAAAAAATAGCTGCGAATGCTAGATTCGCAGCTATATCAGCTAAATAAAATTTATTTTACAACTGGTAAGTGACTCAACAACTGCAACGAAGAAGGTGTCGTTGTGTTATATTGGTAGAAGCCATCGTCTCCAACAACCAATAATATATTGGCATTTGGAATCGTGATCGCATCATAAGTTGGCATAGCATTATTGTGATACAATTGATTTTGTCCAATATTCAATTTATCGGCAAGATCAAATACTTTTAAGCCATCATCACCATCACATAGGTATAATTTATCATTCTCTACCGTCAAACCATGAGGATTACTCATTGGAGTAGTACTCACTAGACTTGGCATATTGATATTTGAAATATCAATTACATCCAATTGGTTTGAAGCCGCTTGACAACGAGTTCCAGAACGCAATGTTACATAGGCATAATCTCCATCAACAAAAACAGGATCACAAGCAGTAGCATGTTGGAACTCACTAAGATAAACTGGGTTATGTGGGTTAGAATTGTCATAAATAAACATTCCTGCACTAGAACCGATAAACAGTTTGTCAGCATAAGGGAAGATTGTTTCAATACCCCAGCCCCAGCCAATAGTTACTTGGTTTACTTTTGAAGGATCGTTTTGAACAGTGATATCATAAACATGCATATCTTGATCGTCTACGATATAAAGTGTTTGTCCATGAATTGCAAAACGCGCCATAGATCCACCAATACCAATCGCTTCACGGCCACCACCAGTTGTAGCAGCAGCAACACCACCACCGAAGTTTTGAGCAGGTTGAGGTCCCATTCCCATGTCAACCATTGGTCCATTAGAAAAGATTCCTTGATCATCACAACTAACTTCTTCTGTTACTTCTTCAGAATTGAATTTAACCAAAACACCTTTGTCTTGATCTGTACCAAAACTAGGGAAAGCATCATTCACACGTTTTTTCAAACGGATGTTGTTGATGTCAGTAATATCAATAGCCAATAAATCAACATAATTATCAGCATAAAGAATATTGCCACTCATAGCAATATCAATGTTTCCAGGAATACTAATAAACGCTAATTTATTAGGTGACGCTGGATTAGCATTATCAATAATATGAACACCTTCGTCCACTTCATTAATTAAAAGTAAGCTCCCATAAAGATAAATTTTCCCTGGGTTTTTAAGATCTCTTGCCGGCTCGACTGTTGGGTCAACACGGATTTCATCGTAAGTTTTGTAAACGGGCGTGAACTTATTATAAGTCATCATACGCTTACAGTCCTCCTTGACACAACTTGCCGTTAGGAATAAAATGCTGCATGCAGCAAAAAACAAATTTGATTTGTTCATTTAAGCTATTGTTTTGCGGTTAATAAATTAGATAGAGATAATCTTCTGGGTGAGTTTCCCTTTTTGTAATTGAGATAAAATCTGCATCTGTTTCAATTTCAAGAACGGTTACTTTTCTTTTTCTGTTAGTTAAATTTTAAAATTTAACATTTAAAATAGTGTTAAAGTATTAACGAATTAAAACTAAGTCTCAGTTAATCAAGACTTTTTCTGTTTATTTTTTTATTGAAATAAAGCTCCATTTATTTTAAATATTTTTTCCAACTTGTTATTTGACCATTTAGAGCATCAAGATCTAACTAGTTTTTCTACCCAATCTTGTTGTTCTTTTGTGTCTGGCATTTTCAAACCTCTTCGCTTAGACATTATCTCAAAAGCCTCCTCAACCTTTAAGCCTAACCGATCCAGCACAGCGGCAATTAATATGCCAGTTCGGCCTATTCCCATCCTACAATGAATAACTATTTTTGCGCCCTCCTTTAGTTTTGTATATAAAAAGTCCACTAATTTGATGAAATCTTCTTCATCTTCGGGAACACTTCGATCTCTTATAGGAAACGGTATAAACTGAAGCCCATGCTGTTGGGCATAATATCCCTCCTGTGTAATTCCCAGTTCTTCGATTTCATCTTCTTCTAGTAAAGAAACTAAAATATTTGTCTCGATTTTTTTCAGGTTTTTGATCTCATCTTCAAGCCAGTCGTTTCCTCTTGGTCGAGCCATCATCCCCAGCGCTCCATCAGCGTATTCGTTAATCCAGTATATTCTCATTATTTTATAAATAGAAAAAGCCTCACTCCTAGATGGAATGAGGCTTTAATTTATCTTAAACACTTAATTAAGCGTCAATAGTAATTTGACTTAAACGCTCCAAATTGTTAGGATCCATTGCATCATATTGGAAGATGCCTTCTTT
Source organism: Herpochondria borealis (assembly GCA_032274145.1). NCBI lineage: Eukaryota > Rhodophyta > Florideophyceae > Ceramiales > Ceramiaceae > Herpochondria > Herpochondria borealis. The sequence goes on from JAVCKV010591957.1 coordinate 71,839, forward strand.
ACCAACAACGATTAGCGTACCTTTATCTGTTGGGATAACATCGTAAGCTTTGCGAATGTCTCTATCAGCAAATTTCAAGTTATCCAAGATATTACCTTTATCAGTAACATCAAATACTTTCAAACCTTGGTTACCATCACATAGGTATAATGTATTTTCTTGAACACTCAAACCATGAGGATTGTGCATGCTGTAATTTTTAACCAATGTTGGGTTTTCTAGATTAGAAATATCTACAACATCCAAACGATTGATTGCACGATCACAAGGACCACCATTACGTAACGTTATGTAAGCATAATCGCCAGCTACAACAACTGGATCACAAGCAACAGCATGTGCAAATTTGCTCAAGAAACGAGGATTAGATGGATCTGTGTTATCATAGATGTACATACCTTCTGTTCCACCGATGAACAACTGTCCTTCATGAGGGAAGATTGTTTCTACATTGAAATCCATAACGATTTCGTTCATTTTCTTAGGATTCGTTGCATCCGTTATATCATAAACAACCATGTTGTTGCCATCTAATACATACAAACTGTTATCAACAATTGTAAAACGAGCCATAGACCCACCAACACCTGTTGGGTTACCACCTGTAGTAGGCGCTCCGTGAGAAACCGCTTGGAACTGAGTACCTTTCATTCCCATTCCCAATGGCTCTTCACCATTGTTCATAGCAAGCATCATATCTCTACGTTCTTTTTCGAATACTTTAAAAGCATTTTTTACACGATTGATTTCTCCTGTTTTAGAGTTGAAAGCAACCAAATCCATATAGTTATCAGCATAAACAATATCTCCTTTGACAGCAACATCAATGTTACCAGGGATATTCAAGAAACCAACTTTCTTTGGATCTGAAGGATTTTCATTATAAACAATATGAATACCTTTACCCATTTCGTTGATCAGAATTAGATCATCTTTGACATAAATTTTGCCAGGGTTCTTCAAAGCACGAGCATCTTGAAGCTCAACAGCTTTTTCACGCATTTCGTCCGAAGACTTATAGCTAATCTGATTGGATTCTTCAGTATTGGTATTATTGCAACTAAGTAGTAAGGAACTTGCAATCATAGCAGTTGCTCCAAAGACAAACAATTTTTTCATGTTAATTTGAGTTTGTATTAAACAAAAGTTTTTAAAAGTTATTGTTCCTAAAATAGATAGGGATAAAAATAACTTATTTGTTGTTCGTTATAAAATGATATAACCTATTATACGGTTCTTTATTTCAAATGTTACCCCAAAATAACTATTTATTGAACAAGTAGTTAAAAAATAGTTTTCTCGAAACTGCACCTACTTTTAATAGATGCAACAGTTTTAATTTCTGGTGTATAAATGTACGCTTTTTAATTCTAAATCAGTAGGCTTTCAATTAGTTATTAGGAGTAATTTAACAAAAACGCTACTTTTTGCCCCCTTATTAAATACTTTATTTTGTATAACCTACTGATTTATAAATCATTTTTTTTTAGAAGGTCATAAGTTTCAATTAATACTGAAAGCTTTGAACTTCTTTGATTAAAGAACGCATCCTTGCCTTAGAAAGTTTCATTTGCTTTGTTTTTTCGTTCTTTTTTAAACTATTCTTTCCTCATTGGGAAATATAACATCAATCCTTTATCTTCATAACCGAAATTATTTACCCTAAACTCTAAACACGATGTCTAAGCTTACCAATAATAAACGACCTGAATGGGCTTCTTTTCTTGAGCAAGAACAATACGCCGCATTTATGGTTTGCGTTGAAGCCTATTTTAACAATAAAAACATCCAATACACACTTAATGATGGTCTTATTGAACTCGAAGAAAATGAGCTTGGCTTTGAATCATTAGGGCTTTACAATTTAGCTCAAATGTGTCACCGTGAAGAGATCCAAGATTATGCCTCGACAGTTTCTTATCATTTTGAGTCTATTATTAAGATAAATTTATTTGAAAAAGAATTTGAAAAAATTGAATTCAATTTAGAAGCAGTCAAAGAATATTTATCCATTCGAATTTATGCACTAGATTATATTGAACAGATGGGGCTTGAACATTCAATTTTTGTTGAATTAGCAGAAGACTTAGTCGCTACTATCGTCTATGACTTCCCTCATTCGGTATCAAATGTCTCTCCTGACATGATGGATAAATGGGAAACGAATAAGGAATACTTGTTTCAACTTGCTTTAGAGAATGCCAATAAGAATTACCCTGCTCAATATGCTTATCAAAAGACAGAAAATTTAAATTTTTATTATGCACACGGAGATCACTTTTTTGTCCCCAATATTATTCTAGAATTAGAGAACAAAAAAGAGCTTCAAGGTTCAAAAGGTACTCTAATCAGTATTCCTCATCGCCATGCAACACTTCTCTACCCTATTGAAGATATAGACCTTCTAAAAGCTGTTAACTTTTTTATCCCCATTACTGTTAAGATGTTCGATCAAGGCCCAGGTTCTATTAGTTCTAATTTGTATCTGTATAAAGATGGCGTTTTCACAACACTTCCGATCAAAATCGGGGCAGATCAACAACTTCAGTTTTTCCCGCCTCCAGTTTTTGTCAGTTTACTGGAAACATTGGCTACTTAAGTTTCATGTTGAGAATCATCGTCTAGTGCACTTTCTTTCACCTCTAGTTGGTTGTTTTTGTCTTTTCGTAATTCAAAAAACAACATTCCAAAGACCAATATGTATTCCAAAGCAATGACCCAAGAATGTTCTGCAAAAGCAGCGCTTTGGTAGCTGATATACGTGAACCCAATTAAAAAAGTCCACAACAAAGGATAACGAAAAGGAGTTAATACGGAAAATAAGACAAAGGTTGTAATGTACCAAGGATGTACCGTTGTAGCTAAAAAATAATGCGCCGAATAAATCCACAAAAAGCTTAATAAAAAGCCATCAAAAGAAGTTCTAACAGTACGTTTTAATGAAAACCATACAATAAGCAGGATGTCTAAAACTGGTAATAATTTTCTTAATACAGCATATAAATCTTGTCTCAACAGGTCTTCCAAAGGCCAAAAACCTTTAAAATAAGCGTGGTAATCCCACAAATGCCAATATTCATTAATCAACCAGTACCGAGTCACATAATAAACACTTGCATTAAATTCAAAATGAGCGAAATAGAGTGCCATACTTTCTCGTATTTTGAACAATAGTTCTAAATCATAAAATGGTATGAAGAAGAGGATGCTAACGATACCAACAATAGCGCAATAAATGAAGCCTTTTTTGAACCAAAGGCGATGCAAAATCAAAGGCATAAACATCAATGGCAATAGTTTGGCACAAACAGCCATTGCAAAACTAAAGGCAGATTGATTGAGTTTCCCTTGTAACAGAAGATATAAGGCTGTTACTATAAAAAAGATCATACAAAACTCTGTATGTAAATTACCACTGAGTTCCAAGATAACCAGAGGGTTAAATGCATAGAAAAATGCCAAATAAACTGGTTTCTTCAACAATCGAAGCAATTTCACAAAAACAAGGATCGTCCCTAATTCAAATCCGATGACGATTAGGTGCATCAAAACAACAGATCCTAAGACGCTGTTCGAAAAAAAGAAGGTAGCTGATGCGAAAAGTAGTTGTGTTAATGGAGGATAGACAGAGTAAAAATCTGGCGAGTTGAGCTTTCCAAATAATTGCTCCAAATTAGCTTGCTGATAGATATCGTGTGTCAATAATTCCGAAGGAATATAACGATAAGGATTCATTCCGTGACTCAGCAAACGCCCATCCCAAAGATAGCGATAAAAATCATCCGACAACTCTGGTATCGCTATTAGAAACAAACAACGAAGCAAAACAGCGCCAATAATAAACAACACAATTTTGTCTTCCTTAAATAGGTTTTTCGCTTCGTAGCACCAATATCCATAGGCCCCAAACAAGAAGGTAAATACCACAGCAAAGCTAGTGAAATCCGATCTTGGAATCACATAAGCAATAAGACTATAACAGATAGCAGTAATCACTGCAAGTAGACTATTCTTTTTCATAAATAATGGTTTAGACCAATTCAAGAGAAGGGTTTAAGTCAAACCATTTAAATTTATTAAGTATAATTCTTCAATTTTGCACTTTCGGGGCAAAGTACAAATCGAAAAAAGCTCTTACACAGGCCGATGACAAATCGTTGCGAGAGGCATTTGTTAAAAATACAATTCCAACGTCTTCTTTTGGGCAAAGCGCAATTTCTGGTCGATAACCACGCAAAAAACCACCGTGGTAGACAATTTTATGTTTATTATAATCAAAAATACGCCAACCCATTCCATAAGAAGCACTAGACAAGCCAGGTGCCCAAGTTTGGTAATAGTCTGAATCTGCGTTAATTGGAATATGCCGTTTAAAAACTTCCTCCAAGACTTCTTTTGATACAATGTCTTCGTGATGTCCCAACATAGCCTGCAACCAGATCGCCATATCTGCGACACTAGAATTTATGCCTGCTGCTGGTCCGACATTATACCAAGCCGTTCGAATATTAACAGGACGCCAGCCTTTTGTTTTATGAAAGGTATGTGGCATTCCTTTGTTTTTTGTGGTATTCAAATGATTGTATCCACCTGCTGTATTTTTCATCCCCAAAGGGCGAAATAACATTTCGTCCAATAAATCATAATAACTTCGTTTCGTTGTTTTCCGTGCCACTTCATCTATTGCACTAAACATAGCGTTCTGATAAGCAAATACTTTGGCTGGTTCTTCCTCAATAGCAACAGAACGCAGTTTTTTAAGAATAGTGGGGTAATCTAATTCTTTATAAATAAAACTAGAGCCACCATACTCTTTCATCCCTGTTGTATGACTCAACGTATGTCGCAGCGTAACTTCAGAATTTGCAGCACGACGCAAACGAAAACCAGGTACATAGTCCTTTATTTTATCATTCCAATCAAAATAGCCTTTTTCCACCAAAACACCAGCTAATATTCCAGCAAAGCCCTTGGAGACAGAAGCCAATCTAAAGATTGTATTTTCGTCTATGGCTTCTGATTTCCCTTTTTTGCGTACACCAAAGCTTTTAATCGTTGCAATCTTACCATCTTTAACAATAGCATAAGCAGCACCAGGCAATTGATGTTCTTCGATTTTATTTACCATATACGCTTCAAACTGATCAAGCGCGTTTGCAAATCTTACTTTTTCTGGATCAGGTTGATTGATCAACCTTGCACGCATTCCTTCTTTTGACAGTTTTAAATCTTCTTCTATCGAACCGTTATTACAGGCTCCTATTCCAATCACTGCTGCCATCAATACAGCCCACTTCCAAACTAACTTCACGTTCTTCTTATTTTCTCCTAAGGTCTCTATCAACTCAGGGGATTCAGTTTTCAAATAATAGGAAGTTCTTTTTTTTGTCTGTCTTAAAACATCCTATTGGTTTTTCATTCCTTAGAAATGAAAATTAAATAATAGATTGTTCTTGATTGGTCCTTTTCATCCCTAATATCGTTAAAAATGCTCGCCGTAGCTAAGGCTACGTCTGTGCTTTTTGCCTCATTAGGGACGAAAAAAACGGCTTCAAACTCCAATACTTTATTTAGTTTTCATTCCTTATCTATGCATGTTTGTGTCCATCGACTAATTTTTCTCCACAATAAGGGCAAAAAACAAATGCTTTGCCAAAATGTTGGTTGCAGTCTTTATGACCGCTATTCACAATGGGCACATCCAACGTATTTTCAACAAAATTTTCAGATATTTTGTTTTGATTTTCTGGCTTATGATTTACTTCTTTTTTGGAACTTATTGTTTGGAACTGTGCCTGGGGCATATGGCCTTTGGCAACATAGTTTTCAACGTCTTCTTCTTTAATTGTTCCATCTTCCAATTTTTCGATAAAAGCAGAACTCAAAATACCAGCAGGCAAAGCTACTAAACCAATTCCTAATAAGGCAATAATTCCAGCCATAACTTTCCCCCAAGGTGTAATAGGAAACACGTCCCCATAGCCTACCGTTGTTAAGGTAGCGATGGCCCACCATAGCGTTGCTAATATATTAGGAAATTTATCGGGTTGCTTATCTCCTTCTAAATACCACATTAAGGTTGCTGAGACAAATAATAAAATAAACGTGACAAACATCGTAATGCCTAAATCATGTTTTTTCTCATAACCAACATCCACAATTACAGTGATTGAATTCGTAAAAGAATTCATCTTAAACACTCGAAGCAAGCGAGTCACTTTGAGTATTCGCACAAATCGCAAATCTTGATTGGCCCAACCAAATAAATGAAAATGTTGGGTAATCGTAAAGAAGATCGGTGAAATTGCTAGTAAATCAATAATTCCAGAAGCAGAAGAAAACAATCGCCAAGCCGCAGAACGCCATGTTTCGCAGTCTTTATATTTGAAATCTGCGGTTGCAATTCTTAAAACATACTCTACCGAAAAAATAAGCAAGGTCGTATTTTCGAACAAATCAAAATACGTCCCGTAGGCTATGCGCAAGTTCTCAAACGATTCCAACACAATGGTTACAATACTAATTAAGATCAGTCCTGTAATAAAAATTTCAAAAGAATTACTGCCAAAGGATTGTTCTTCCTCATTGTCAATAAAATGATATATATGTTCTCTCAAGGAGCGTTTACTAGTCATGCGGCTGTAGATAAAATTTTCGGTGCGATTTGAAACAATTTACAAAGCTTCCTGAATAAAACAAAAAGCTAGCTACTTTTTCTACTGTTAACGAAAAACATAAAAGTATAGATTTGCATTATTTTTGTACCTTCATTTTTAGTCAAGGAATGAAAATTAAATAAAGCATCAGAGTTTGAAGCTATTTTTTTCATGTCTAAGCTCCTTAGAACCTCTTTAAAATCTATCCATGCTTCGAATTTTTCATCTTATTATATTACAATTTTTCGCTTCCTTATCCTTTGGACAATTTAGCATTCAAGGTACTATTGTCGATTCGGTTAGTTCAGATCCGCTTCCTTTTGTAAACATTACGTTCAATAATAATCCGCAATTAGGAACCACTTCTGATATTGATGGCACCTTCACTTTTGAGCACAACGAGGAATTACAGTCCTTACAAATGAGTTATGTTGGTTATTCTAGTCAAAACGTTTGGTTGGCAGCATTGCCAAAGCCCTTGTTGCTTCGTATGCCAAAAACAGATTTATCTTTAGAGGAAATTGTAGTGATTGCAGGAGAAAATCCAGCTTATCGTATTATTCGAAAAACAGCCAAAAACAGAAAATCGCACGACCCTGATCGTATTCCTCGTTATACCGCTAATAGCTACAACAAATTAATGGTTTACGATCAATTTAATAGCCCTAGTCCTATTGAAAGCGTAAAAGAAGATGATCGTTTTAATTTTTATTATAGTTTAATAGAAATTATTTCTGAAATAAAATATATGGCGCCCGATAGACGGGAAGAAATCATTGTTGGTTCTAAAGCGTCTGGATTCAAAGAGCCTACTTTTGTAACCGCAATGGCAGAAATTCAGCCCACTTCCTTTCACAAAGAGAATTTTTTAATTTTAGATAAGGAATTCTTGAGTCCTATTTCTACTGGCTGTATCAAGAGCTATGAATATCGTATTGAAGATACCTTATATCAACAACAAGATAGCGTTTTTGTCATTCGTTTCTTTCCAAGAAAAGGACGTAGTTTTGACGCTCTAAAAGGCGTACTCTATATTAACACCAATGGTTACGCCATACAAAATGTTATTGCAGAACCCGCTGGCCGACAAAAAATCCATTTAAGAATTCAACAACAATATAGTTTTATCGATGGTAAACGCTGGTTTCCAACTCAATTGAACTTTGAAATCGAACTAGCGCCACAAAAGAAAGATACTTTCACTGTTCAAGGCAAACGTTATCTAACCAACATCGATCTTAATCCTAAGGTAAAAGGCAAAGATTTTGGTTTGAATAAAGTTAATATTTTAGACGATGCCTATACCAAGGATTCGACCTTTTGGGAGAGTCATCGAGCACAACCACTCAGTGCAAAAGAAGTAGAAACTTATCGTGTTTTCAAAAAAATTGCAAAAGGCCTTCCTTTAGATTTCATAATGGCTGCGATCAACGAAATCGAAGAAGAACGTATACAACTGGGCCCACTTTCGGTGAATTACACCCAGGTGATGGAATTCAATTTACACGAACAATTTCGATTGGGATTGGGACTCTATACCAGCTACAAAATGTGTCCTTATGTTTCCT
>JAVCKV010591958.1:0-29193 GCA_032274145.1 Herpochondria borealis
AGAAGTCAAGCTAAACTAAAACATCTTATCATGAAAAAATCTATTTTTCTTTTTATAACGCTCTTTGTAATTATTATCGCCTCGTGTAAAGATGATGATAGCCATTCTATGATCAATTATAAAATACAAACTGTTGATTTTTTTAACACTCATAAAGATTATAGACTAACACCTGCACAATTTGAAACTTATAACGAACTGTATTTGGAAAAACCAGGACATCTAGATGGAGCTACTTTCAATACCGTCGAAGAACAAATCATACTAAAGCCAAGTTATCCAAAACTTGAAATTATGGATTCTACCACTTTTCATATTGTCGCCAATTCAAAAACAGATAGTGTATCGGAAGTCACTTGTTATCATTTTTATGACGAAGATGATTTTATTGAAATAAATATGCCTGCCGAATATGAAACTATTATAAAATTTCAAATAGACGAAGAAGGCACAGGCCTTCAAATTCCAGCAGTTTATAAAGCAATCATTCGTAGCTATATGAGTTCTCCTTTAACAATTATATCTCAAACGACTCCTCAAAAATTTAAACGAGTAGTATTTAAAATTCCCGAGAACCGAAGTATTCAAGCTCATCTAGGTTATTCTCTTCAGCAGTGGGATATTGAACATTGTACTGAAGGACATTCGTATAAAATTCCTGATTAGTTTTCATAGCTACTCAGTGCAAGCCGCAAAAAGAGAGCAGAGGAATATATATTCCTCTGCTCTCTTTCTTTGCGTTCTTTCTTTTTTATCTAATAAATTTTTATGCTAACTCATCATCTGATACGTGAACAAACTACCAAAATAAGCCAGCGCTGTCATAAACACAAACTGAATCATCGCCCACTTCCAACTCTTCGTTTCTCGTTTCACCACTGCTAACGTACTCATACATTGCATCGCAAAAACATAGAAAATCAATAAGGAAAGAGAAGTCGCTCGATCATAAGTGAGTTCGCCAGTCATTGGATTTACTTCGGTTGCCATACGATCGATGACCGAACCTTCCTCCGCTTCACTACCAATACTATAGATAGTCGCCATTGTTCCAACAAAGACTTCACGGGCAGCAAAAGAAGTAATTAAAGCAATTCCTATTTTCCAATCAAAACCTAATGGTCGGATAGCAGGTTCGATAAATTTCCCTAAATGACCTGCATAAGAAGCTTCTATTTTTTTAGCAGCAATTAAATTATTGGTTGTCGATTCATCGAAGTTTTGTTGCGTAGCAATGGTTCTAGCTTCAGCCTCTGCCAATTGCATTTGATCGCCTGGTGCAAAATTCGCAGCCAACCAAAGTATAATCGAAATCACAAAAATCACTTTTCCTGCTTCTACGACAAAGGTTTTTGTTTTTTCATAAACATTTAATAATACATTTTTTGCCATCGGCATTCGATAAACAGGCATTTCTATCATTAAGAAACTAGGTTCTTCTGTCTTTAATATTTTATTAAAAACAAAACCTGCTAACAATGCCGCTACAATTCCCAACAAGTACAATCCTGTAAAGACCATACCTTGCATATTAAAAATCCCCCACGACTGATTCGCAGCTACGACAAATCCAACTAACACGGTATATACAGGAATCCTTGCCGAACAACTTATCAAAGGAGTTACTAAAATCGTAATCAATCTTTCTTTAAAATTACTAATGGTTCGAGTACTCATAATCGCAGGAATCGCACATGCCCCACCTGAGACCAAAGCAACTATACTCCGACCGTTCAAACCAAAGCGACGCATAACATTGTCAAACAGATAAACTGCCCTCGACATATAACCGACTTCTTCCAAAATAGAAATCAAGAAAAATAAAATCGCAATCTGTGGAATAAAAATCAAGACACCACCTAATCCCGCCAGCACTCCATCTGTAATCATATCTCGAAACATACTTTCAGGTAACAATGCTTTTACGCCATCATCCAATGCTCCAAAACCTGCCTCAATCCAATCCATCGGATAAGTCGCCCAACTAAACACCGCTTGAAAAATCAAAAACATCAATCCAAAAAATATCACAGGACCAATTACGCTATGCGTGACCACTTTATCTATTTTATCACTTAAAGTCTCGTCTTCTTGTACATTTCGTTTTAAGGATTTCTGAACGATAGGGAGAAATTTATCATACCGCTGCATCGTTTCTCTTACTTGATATTTCAAGGGTTCAAAATTTTCAGCAGCCATTTTTGCTTCTAACCAAGCGGTATCTTCTTTTTGTAAAAAAGGCAACCAATCATGATGATGCAAATGCAAGAGTGCCTGCATATCATTTTCTAATCCATATTTGGAACGCACCTCTTCTACCAATTTAGTTTCTTCTTTAGAAAAAGAATACAAGAGTTTAGGTGCAATAAATACATCGTTAGATAACAACATACTTCCGATTTGCATTTTCAAGGCAGCAATCCCCTCCCCTGTTCGACCACTGACTCTGATGATAGGCATCTCTAATTTTTGAGACAGCACTTCATCATCCACTTGTAGATTGGTATTTCTTGCTACATCATTCATATTCAACGCCAAGATAACTGGCAAGCCCAAATCTCGAATTTGCGTCAACAACAATAAATGTTTTTCCAATAGCGTAATGTCTGCCACATAAACGATGACATCATATTCCTTTCGCTTCTCGGAATCGGAAAATGTGCTTGCCACGATGCGTTCATCCAAAGACGTTGGATACAAACTATACGTACCAGGAAAATCAACAAGATTAATTTTGAGTTCTTTAGAAAGGGAAACTTCGCCGATTTTTTTATCGACTGTCACACCTGGAAAATTACCTACCTTTTGGCGTAAGCCAGTTATTTGATTGAAGATAGAGGATTTTCCGCAATTCGGATTGCCCAAGAGGGCGACGGAGTAGGTTTGCATTGATTTCGTTGTATGCTATGAGTTAATTGTTGTTGGTCTCAACAAACAACTTACAACAATCAACAAAGAACAATTTTTAGTTTAGTAGAATGCACTTCGCTTCGTTTTCTCTCAACGCCATACAGAAGCCATTCACTTTGATATAGTATGTTTTGCCAGCAGATGCTTTTCTTACGATTTGGATTTCGCTTCCAGGAAGCATCCCCATCGACATCAATTTTCCACCTAATTTAGTGTTAGAAAACTGCTCTACTTTTCTTTTGATTCCAATATTAAGTTCTGATAAATTCATATTTACTATTCTTATTTGGATTTAGTCAAAATAACAATGATGCGAATATACAGTGTAAAACGATGAAAACCAATGGAAATTGAGTGATTTAGGAAAATTACCTAAGGGTGTGGTCGGATACCTAATGTTAGGTATCTAACTTATAGATAGCAAATTACTATTTGAGGTTATTAATTTTCAAAACAAAATACTACCTTCAAAATTGTTATTTATGAAAACTAAAAGGTCTATGTGGACATAGTGGGTAGTAAACCGCAACATCTATTTTGTTGTTGGAGCATTCTAGTAAATTTTGACATTTTTCTTTTTTTCATTGGAAAAAAAAGAAACAAAAAATCCTAGTCTATTCCAATTGCTCTGCAAGAATTGATCTGCTCTCCTACTTACTGCTTTTGGCTAAATTCCATTTCATAATTTAAGTTTAGCACTCGATGTACTAAACTTTAATTCATCATTTTATTTTACACTACAATCTACATAGCTCCATGCGATATTTACTCCTACTATCTTGTTTTGTCTTATTCCTTTTCAATTGTAATAATGATGACGAACCTACTTTCGATCGGGAAGTATTATTAACTGTTCGAAATTTTCGATTATTTCCAGTTCCTGATGCCGTATTTTTAAGTAATGATAAAGGAGAAACCATTTCTCATAAAAATTCCAATTTTCAAGATGAGTTATTAATGCAAAATGAAATTCCATTTTCGGAAAATGATTTTGATTTAAATTTTGTTACTGAAATGGGAAGTAGTACTGAACGAAATCTAAAAATAGAAACCTATCCCAATATAGGTTTTCAAGAATGGAATTTAAAAAATAGTGGCTCTTCTGGAATCAGTTCAGATTTAGGGGTAGTAACTTTTTTAGCAGACAATTTAGTTGATGATTTTGAGGTAATTTATTCTATGGGATGTAGCAGAACTATATTGGGTTCGTTAGAGGACTTGAAGACAGATGGAATCAAAACCAGAGAATTTAATTTAGAATGCGGGAATCTTTTTGTTTTTTATAAAAAATATAATGAAGAACAATGGTATTACGTAGAGCATGATGGAATTGCTGATCAAGATACGATTCAACTTGATTTTGCAAGTTACCCACAAGGCATACTTGAAGATTTAAATTTTGGAGGTTCAGATTCTGCAAGAATATTACAAATAAGAGGTCTTAATGAAATTGGAACATTTAATAATAGTAGAATGTATTACCAACACAATTTTGTTATCAGTGGCTATCGAATTCCAATTGGCAAAGTCTGGTATCCTCAAAATATTTTTGAATCGTTTTTTGTAAAAGCTGAAATGTACCAAGATTCTTTTTACTATTATATAGAACAAACTGGAGATCCACTCTACAATCGAACTTTTGAAAACCCCAATCTAGAGTTATTAGGAACAGGAGTAGATTCATTCAAATTAATTTCTAACAATACTGATGCAGATTTCTTTTCAACAGTTTGGGAACTTCAAACAAATGAAGCAATTATCGAATGGACACTTTATCATGATATTGATGAAGCTGGATTCTTTAAATTACCGGAGATTCCCAAACAAGTAATAGATAATCAGGAATGGTTATCGAGAAGTGATTTTAAATTAAAAGCACTTCGAAGTCATCATTATGAAAAATATTTTTCTTATCAAGAATATCTTGAATCTAGATATGGTGAAGCAGAAGGTGGAGAAGGACTGATCCTTATAGAGAAAGGTGGAGATTATGAATTAAAAGAATTAAAAAAGTATTAGACTTGAATAGACTTTACTCTAAATGAAATTGTATGAGCGATCAATAGTATCGCTTTAAGCGATGCTATTGATTCGATTTAGAATAAGATCTAGTACACACGAACTTTTTTCTTAAGAAAACTAAATGAGTGATTTTAAAACAATAATGTCAAAGCGTTCTACGCTCCAACTTATAGAAATTTTAGAATTTCAAAATGCAGAGTATCAAGCGGAAGCATTAGATGCAGCTCAAGATGAATTGAAAAAAAGAATGGTTCCAAATATGGAACTAGAAGATATTCAGCAGGAACTTAAAATCAAGTATGGCATTATTCAACCTAAAGAAAATCACTCTAAACAGGACGCAACAGACAATGATGATGAAGCAATAGAAACCTCTTACCCAACCATTGATCCGCTTAAACTTAAAACCATTGATCGGTCTATTTTGACACTCTCCGTTATATTTATTAGCTTTTGGATTTTTTCTAGTATTACTCAGATGGAGCAACGGTTCAGGAATGAATATGGTGATTTTGAAGTTATCATTAATGATTCATCTCTATCGTCAATTATTACTTTGCTGATTGCTGCTTATGGAATCTATGGATTTTTTAAACTTGAAAAGTACGGTTGGTATTTAATGCTTTTGTTTCTGTTCAATTATATTTTAAGTAAAATATTAGGCATTTTTCTTTCGCTAAAATGGATTAAAGAACAACAGACTATTTATCCAAGTGCTAATTTTGATAGTTTCCTAAATCCAACTTTCTTTTTTGCTGACCTTATTTCAATATTAATTGGCGGTGTTATTTTATGGTCTTTGATGAGTCAAAAGATAAGAGCTTATTTTAACGTAGAAAAAAAAGAATCTCTTATTGCATTTGTAATAGCATTGTTAATTATTTGTGCTCATCAGATTCCGATTTTTCTAAGGCATTAATAAAATTTCGACTTTACTCTTCTCATCAAAAGCATCAGTATGCACCATACAAAAGTCGAATCCTCTATGCAAACAGGGGGCTACTTAAATTATTAAATATTTGATTCCCTTGTTCTTATGATAATGTGCTTATTATTAATAACTTTAGAATATTATATTTAATAATATAACTCACACACATTCCCTTACCTTTTATTAGCACACCTCAAGAATTTTTACATCAAAAAAAAGGCACAAGTATTTATGAATACTCACATAAAGACTATAGATGACAACTCTTCAAATAATGAAGAATTCTACCAAAAAATATTTGATGGTTTAAGTATTGGCTTTGCATTATGTGAATTACTATTTGATTCAGAAGGAAATCCAAGTGACTATCGCTTTCTTAAAGTTAATCAAGCATTTGAAAAGCAAACTACATTAGATATCCATTCCATTGTAGGAAAAACAGTTAAAGAAATTTATCCTGATGTCGAATCGTCTTGGATTGAAAAATTTGGCTCTGTCGTCGTTACTAAACAACCCATTCAATTTACTGACTATAACCATAATACCGATAGATATTACAACGTCAACGCATTTGCGATTCCAGAAAATAAATTCGTGATGCAAATTAAAGATATTACTAAAGAAAAAAAAGCAATAGAAAATTTAAAGCAGAGTGAACTCAACTATGAACGCATTTTCAATTCTATGTTTGAGATGTTCCAAGTGATTGAACTCATTTATGATAAGGATGGTAATGCTATTGATTATAAATTCCTCCAAGTCAATCCTGCTTTTGAAAAAATTGTCAACAAGAAAAAATCCGAATTGGTGGGCAAACGGGTAAAAAACATTTTTGGAATCGTTGAGGAACATTGGGTTCAAGGTTTTGCCAAAGTTGATAAGACGGGTGTATCGGAAAGCTTTGAAAATTATAGTGAAGAAGTCAATATGTATTACAGTGTCAAAGCTTGGAAAGTGGATGAGGGACAAGTTGCTATTACCTTTATAGACATCACCGATCGAAAACTACATGAAAATGAATTAATCAGAGCAAAAGAAGCTGCCGAAGAAATGGATCGCTTGAAATCAAATTTCCTTGCCAATATGAGTCATGAAATTAGAACTCCTATGAATGGAATTCTTGGTTTTGCAGATTTATTGAAAACAAGAAACCTCTCTGGTAAAGAGCAAAAAGAGTATATCCAGATTATTGAAAAGAGCGGAATTCGCATGCTCAACATCATCAATAACATTATTGATTTTTCAAAAATAGAATCAGGGATGATGGAACTTGACATTAGCGAATTAAATGTCAACAAGAAATTAGAATATATTTACTCTTTTTTCCAACCTGAGATTGAAAGCAAAGGAATGCAATTCTCATTGAATAAGTCATTGCCTTCGAATAAAGCCACCATCAAAATCGATAAAGAAAAATTCTTGGCTATTTTAACCAACCTTGTAAAAAATGCAATTAAATACAGTGATGAAGGCACCATAGAATTAGGGTATCATGTAAAGGATGCGTTCCTTGAATTCTATGTCAAAGATTCAGGAATAGGTATTGATAGTGATCGACAGAAAGTCATTTTCGAACGTTTTATTCAAGCTGATATTTCTGATAAAAATGCTTTCCAAGGTGCTGGTTTAGGATTATCTATTTCGAAAGCTTTTGTGGAAATGCTCGGCGGTCGATTATGGGTAGACAGCGAAAAAGGAAAAGGTTCTACCTTTTACTTTACCATTCCTTTCGATACCACACCAAAGGATAGTATCGAAATTGCAACTGATGATATTCGTAATGCGACCATTGATATCAACATTCCTATTGAAGGTTTCAAGGTGCTTATCGTGGAAGATGATGAAGTATCCATTTTACTACTAGACTATATGGTGCAAAAAATAAGCAGTAAAGTTTTACATGCTAAAAACGGATTGGAAGCTATAGAACTTTGTCGCAATCATCCCGATCTAGATTTGATATTTATGGATATTAATATTCCAGTATTGGACGGCTATGATACGACTCGACAAATACGCCAATTTAATCAGGAGGTAATTATCATTGCTCAGACTGCTAATAGACTTACAGGTGATAAAGAAAAAGCAATCGAAGCGGGATGCAATGATTATCTCTCAAAGCCTATTTTAAAAAATGACCTCTATTCAATTATTCAACAATATTTTGTCAAGAAGGAAAAAAATAACAAGGTATACACGAAATCTCCTTAAACTATTTCAATATATATTTATACCGAATTAATTCTACCGCTTACAATAAACTTGTGAAGCTAAATCAAGCTCCGATATCTACGGAAAAACAAAAACTTATCTCCAGGTATATGAACTTTTAATTTTTGAATGGAAGGCTTTTTTAAATTCGTAGAAATATTAGTTTTGATTCTAAAGGGTTTTGAAAAAATCTTATCGTCTTTTTCATTCAGCGAAAATTTCCCTTTAATCTTCACCTTCCCCCATCGAATTTTAATTTTATCTATATTCAAATTAGTGACTTTGCTATTTTCATTAATCAAGTCAGGAAGTCTTTTTTCTATTTGACGAGTAATGATTTTTGTAGCAGACTTTTTGCCAAATATTTGAGCATTCGTTTTTACTATTCCTAAAAAAGAAACGAGTAAGAGACATAATATTATTTTTTTCATCAAACCTATTTTAACGATGTGAATTAATTGTTAGATAAAAGCAACTTTATTTTTCTACACAACGAAAAAAATAGTACTAACATTGTAATCTTCCAATTACATCTTTTAAGTCTCCCGCTTTATGTTTGAGTTTCTAACGTCTCTTTTTGATTCCTTAACCTTATCAAATACGCACCAGCAATAATCGCCCAAACCAAGTTTAGAAAACTAGAAGGATAAGCGCCATAAAATAAGGTATTAATAATCAAGAAAGCGCCACCTAGGAAATTCATAAATTGATAAGCAAAAGATTGCGAATCTAACTTATTAATACTGTTCAACAAGTAAGCGGCAACGAGTACAATAGAACCTATCCATCCCATCAGGTCAATAATTATTAGCATCATTAGTTGGAGTTATTTATTTTTTATTTAATTCTTTGGTTTTCTAATAGACTGATTAGTTGTCTGTTCTTTCTATAACAAATATCTTACTAAAAAGATTGTAATACCAATTTTAGCGGCGCTAAAAAAGATTTTTTCTCTGGCAGGTAGGTCATTGCTTTCACAAAGTGTCTTTATCAAAAAATAGTGGACTTGTTTGCTATATCATTAAGGAGAGCGCAAGTTTTTCAAATTCCCCCTCTCTAATAAGTATTAATCATTTTTAGTAAAACTTTTTTTATGAAAAATTTAATCGCAATATTCTTTTTAGTTTTTATAACTAATGGAAACTATATTAACTTGAATGCTCAACCTCAACATAAAAAAGAAGGCCAATCCTAAGGTTATAAAATCGGTGATGTCGCAACAGATTTTAATTTAAAAAACGTGAATGGAAATTCGGTTTCCCTTGCAGAAATCAAAAACGCAAAAGGATATATTGTAGTCTTCACCAGTAATGTGTGCCCATTTGCAATTCTTTATCAAGACCGATTGATTGAATTACATAATAAGATGGCTCCTCAAGGCTACCCTGTTGTTGCCATAAATTCTAATGACCCGAGTATGCAAGAAGGCGATAGTTTTGAAAATATGAAAATTCGTGCAAAAGAAAAAGCTTTTCCTTTCTACTACTTACAAGATGAAGGTCAAAAAATTTATCCTCAATATGGAGCGACCAAAACGCCACATATCTTTTTGTTAGACAAAGATTTGAAAGTTCAATACATTGGTGCAATGGATGATAATGCACACGAACCTGAAGAAGTAAAAACTAAATATGTTGAAAATGCAATTGCTGCATTGGAAAGTGGAAATCTTCCAAATCCAAATCTTACGAAAGCAATTGGATGTCCAATTAAATCCAAAAGAGGAGTCAGAGGTGATGGCGCACATCCTCCACGTGGGGAGCGAAGAGGACCTCCTAGCCCTAAACAAATATTAGAAAGAATGGACGAAAACAATGATCAAAAGATTAGTAAAGCTGAAGCGCATGGACCATTGGGAAATGATTTTGATCGGTTGGATAAAGATAAAGATGGATTTCTTACAATAAAAGAACTTGCTGAATTGAAACCTAAGAAGAGAAGAGAAAATTGATTTTCAGAAAATATTAAGTATCAGGTATTTTGAATCTTTCCGACACTTGGTTAATCCGGATGTAAAAAACATAAGCCATAATTATCATTGATAATTATGGCTTGTGTTTTTTATATTTACTTTATTTTTTGCAAAACGAATTATATCAATTACAAAAATGAAAAACCAACTTAGTTTTTTTCTACTCCTACTCTTTTCATTTCTTATGCTTTCCAATTGTTCCCAACAAGAAGAAAAAGAAAGTAAAAGACCCAACATTCTATTTGTATCTATTGATGACCTTCGCCCGACTTTAGGCGTCTACGGAGATCAAACAGCCGTGACTCCAAACATAGATAAATTGGCAAGCGAGGGCGCGACGTTTAGACAAACCTTTTGTCAGTCGGCAGTATGTGCGCCTTCCCGAGCTAGTTTGATGACAGGTCTAAGACCTGATTCCACTAGGGTTTGGCATCTTGGAAATAAGTTTCGAAAAATCAATCCTGCAACAGTTACTATGCCTCAACATTTTTCTAAGTTCGGTTATCATACCGTAAATCTTGGAAAGATATTTCATAATTATATGCCTGATTCTATTTCGTGGGATGAACCAGATTTAAGACCTGCTCGATATTTAAAACCAGATTGGTTGGGCAGAGATGGCGAAACTTTTTACATCAGCGAAGCAGTTCAAAAATCACAAGTGATCAAGAGAGATTCTTTGTTGAAACTCAGACCTAAAAGATATGCTGATGGTTGGAATACAGGACCGGCATGGGAAGCGGCAGATGTACACGACACCTTATATTACGATGGCGCACAAAATGAATTAACCAAAAAAACACTTACCAGATTGGCTAAAATGGATCAGCCATTTTATATGGGGCTTGGATTTTTTCGTCCTCACCTTCCCTTTACTGCTCCTAAAAAATATTGGGATTTATATGATCGAGAAAAAATACCACTAGCTAATAACCCTGATATTCCAGAAGGTGCACCACTCCTGACGATGAACTCGATGTATGAATTAAGGCATTATGATGGGTTTGGTCATATTGGTCATCCGACCTTTGACTTCCGCATGAGTGAAGATACTGCTCGTATTTTAAAACATGGTTATTACGCAAGTGTGAGTTATGTAGATGCGTTGTTAGGAGACCTTGTTGCGCATATGAAAGAAATTGGAATTTATGACAATACCATCATTATAGTATGGGGAGATCATGGTTGGAAATTAGGAGAACATAATAGTTGGGGAAAAATGACGAATTATAACATTGACTTACAAGTTCCTATGATTATCCGTTATCCTAATCAAGAAAAAAGAGGTGTTCAAACTTTTGCCATCACAGAACTGGTAGATATGTTTCCTACTTTATGTGAGTTAGCAGATATTGAAGTTCCAGATTATATGCAAGGTTCTAGTTTAATACCGCTTTTAGAAAATCCTGAGCTGCCTTGGAAGAAAGCTGCCTTTAGTCAATTCCATCGTCGCCCAAAAGTTTCGGCAGATGGAAAAAGGTATATGGGATATTCGATGAATACTCCAACACATCATTATATTGAATGGTATGATTGGAATCATAAAACGGGTACTAAAGGTACTTATGTTACATCTGAATTATATGATCGAAAGAACGATCCATTTGAAAAAAAGAATATTGCAAAAGAGGAAGCGCAAATTGAATTGGTAAAAATATTATCAAAACAATTGGACGAAGGTTGGCAAGCAGCTAAACCTGATTATCTTGCAGATAAGAATTAGAATATGGACAAAGGATTTTTTTTGTAGAAGGTAGATGGACTCCATCTAAATTGTACTTCTACCTTCTATCGAGAAGTCTTTAGATCTATGTTATTATAATGGGCAAAAGAAAAAAGCGACTTAAAGTTAAATATATTTATGTTTACTCTTGGCAACAAAATTTTCAATTACACTTCTCCTCTTTGGTTCAAAAAATAAAAGATAAATGATGAAGAAAGAGTTTTGCCAAGAGCAGTAAGCGGGAGAGTAGGTCGATTCCTGCGGAGCAATTGGAATAGACTAGAATTTTGCTTCGTTTTTTTTTCGACCTGTCTGCCGACAGGCAGGTGAAAAAAATGAACAATGACAAAACTTACTAGTCTGTTCCAACAACAAAAATGCATTTGCAGTTTACTACCGATGGTATTCAACATAGGCCCAAGTCTTTTATCAAAAAAAGAGAAACCACATTTTTAAAACAAAAAAAAAAAAATTATGACAACACGAAGAGACTTTATCAAAAATACTTCTATCGCAGCAGGACTACTTCCCCTATCGACTTTTCCAATACTAGAAAATTCATGTGCGGTAAATTCTGACAAACTTTCCATTCATATTTTTTCCAAACATCTTCAATTTTTAGATTACCAAGCTACAGGTGAGATGGCTGCGAAAATGGGATTTGATGGAGTGGATTTGACGGTTCGTTCAAAGGGACATGTGCTTCCTGAAAATGTCGAAACAGATTTGCCCAAAGCAATTGAAGCGATTCAAAAAGGAGGTTCTGTTTGCGAAATGATGACGACTAAAGTAGAGCAAGTGAAAAACCCTGTAGATGTAATGTTATTGGAAACAGCTGCCAAATTGGGTGTCAAATCTTATCGAATGAATTGGTACAAATATATTAAAGACCTATCCTTCGAGGAAGCATTATTAAAATACCAAAAGCAAATTCAGGAACTTGGCATTTTAAATAAAAAATTAAATCTCATCGGTTGTTATCAAAACCATTCAGGCAGAAGTGTTGGAGCATCTTTTTGGGAAATGAAAAAAATAGTAGAGACGGCAGATAAAGATTTTTTCGGTTGTCAATATGATATTCGACACGCTGTTGCAGAAGGTGGACAATCTTGGGAAAACGGTTTGCAACTTTTGTTACCGCACATTAAAACAATTGTACTTAAAGATTTTAAATGGGGAAAAGTAGATGGAAAATGGAAACCTGTCAATGTACCTGTTGGAGAAGGAATGGTTGATTTTGACAAGTACTTTAAAATTCTAAAAAAGCATCAAATTAAACCTCCTGTTTCTTTACATTTGGAATATGATTTAGGCGGAGCCGAAAAAGGACGTTCAGAAATTAAGGTAGATAAAAAAGTAGTTTTTGATGCAATGAAAAAAGACCTTAAAACAATTCATGAATTATGGGAAAAAGCATAACAGATATTAACGGAAATTTCACATTAAGCAATGGCGTCCAAATGCCTTATTTGGGATTGGGTGTTTTTGATTGTGAAGGTGTTATTCAAGCAATCCAATGGGCTTTTGAAAATGGGTATCGACATATTGATACGGCTTCTATTTATCGTAATGAAAAACAAGTTGGACAAGCCATTCAACAGTCGGGATTGTCTCGGGAAGAACTTTTTATAGTCAGTAAAGTTTGGAATAACGACCAAGGTTACGACCAAACAATTCAGGCTTTCAATAAAAGTTTGGAAACACTACAATTGGAATATTTGGATTTGTATCTCGTTCATTGGTGTGTAGAAGGTAAGAGCAAGGATACTTGGAAAGCGTTAGAATATTTATATCAAAAAGGTCGAGTTAGAGCGATTGGCGTTTGTAATTTTTTGCAACATCATTTGGAGGAATTATTATTGGAATCAGAAATCACTCCGATGGTGAATCAAATGGAATTTCATCCCTATTTAGTTCAACAAGAATTGATGGACTATTGTATAACAAACAAAATACAATATGAAGCTTGGGCACCTTTGATGAGAAAAGGCATTTTGGAAATTGAATTTTTGAAACAGTTAGCTAAAAAATATAACAAGACAATTCCTCAAATTGTATTAAGATGGGATTTGCAAAAAGGAGTCGTCACCATTCCTAAATCTTCGAACAAAAATAGGATTGCTGCTAATGCTGATATTTTTGACTTTACCTTGTTAGAAACAGATATTATTTTGATTGACCAATTAGATAAGAATCATCGAATTGGTCCTCATCCTGATCATTTTGATTTATAGCTACCAACAGTATCGCCCCGTAATAATGTATAAGGCGCATGTCTTTTATGAGAAGTCCCTTATTCTTTATATAAAGTTTGAAAAACTGATGCCTACTTTATAATTTGTACATTTACAATTCTAACAAAATTTTACCTATCATTTTTTGAATTTACACTTCGAATGAAATACACAAAAATATTAATTCCGATAAGACAGATAGTCCGTTCCATCAATTTAGAAAGTAAACGGATTGAAAAAGAATATGGAATTAGTATTCCGCAATTACTTTGTTTGAATTTTTTAAATGACAAAGCAACCTTTCAGGGAAGTCATAAAGAGATTAAAGACTTTTTAAAATTAAATGCAAGTACCGTTACTGGACTAATCTCTCGCCTTGAGGTCAAAGGGTTAGTTGCTCGACTGCCTAAAAGAAATGATAAAAGAGTTGGCCTTATTTCGATAACGGCTAAAGGAGTCGAACTTCTAGACAAAACTCCTGAACCACTTCATCAACAGCTTTCTGATAAGCTTAAACAGTATTCTCCGCAAGAATTAATCAATCTTCAACAATCTCTTGATACCATTATCGATTTTCTCAATATTGAGAATTTGGATACTATTCCAAGTACTGCTGCTGCAAACTTTCCTAAGAAAATATAGTATCTCAACAACTTCGTACTAAAAACAGATGGATTCATTTCGCAGACGACTTAAATCGTCAAATAATTCACCCATATAAAAGATATAAGACCATATAAGTACTCGATACTTATATTTCCTAATAATTTATCTTCCTTTAAATACAGGGCTTTTGAGCCTTTTATTGAAATAAATCAAGTTTATTTCAATAAAAATAGTTTCTATAGGAACTATTTGTCAATTTTCTACGTTCTATAAGGGTATGACATTAAACACTACCTTTTTTATCCAACCAAATTGCTCCCCACTCTTCGTTAATTAGCTACTCAAGTTGATAGCTGCAATCATTCATTGCCTATCAAAATCCGTAATGCTTATTCAAGCATCTTATTTTTTTTCTTCACCATAAAATCTCTAATATTATGAAAGATAAATATTTAGACAAAGCCGTAAACTGGGCTAAGAAAAAAGGATTCACCAAATTGAAAGCCAATGTTACAGATTACGAAACACCTCGTTCTTTCTCCCAATCTAATAGTGATGAAGTAATTATCCCCGATGTCACAGGTGTAAAAAGGGGCCAAAAATCATTCATTGAAATTGCATTAAAAGACGAAAACAAACAAGCTGTAGTTTCCAAGTGGAAGTTGTTCAGTACACTTGCTACTCGTCAAGGAGGAAAGTTATATTTACTCACTATCCGAGGACATAAGAGTTTCGCTGAAAACATCGTAAAGAATTACAACCTCAAAAACGTAACCGTTGTAAGCATTTAATTTAAACATACTATTCAATTATTTTTCAAAAAAAAAAATTAATTATGAGAAGGAAAAAGAAATACACCATGGCAACCGGAACCTATTTTTTCGTAGTAAGAATGGGATATAACAATAAAATAACAATTTCAAGAAAGACTAAAGAAGAAGCTGAATATGCCTACTCTAACTACATCAAACAAAAGAAAAAATTAGAATGGTTAGGTCAATGGGATGGTAAGAAATTTATCGATGATGATTATCAAGCTGCTGCTTAATTTGGATTTTTTTTCTAGTGCAACTTCTAAGATGGTACCACTTAATATCATTCTTCAATTTAAACTTAGCATCTAAATTGAATCGAAAATCTTCTTAAGTGGTAAATTAAGATCAATACGCACATCTACTATAACAATATTATTACATACCTCAAAAAATTAATTACTATGAAAAACAATGCTATTCAAATTGAAGTCGCAAAACTACATCCTACTCACATTGAGGTAATTTTTACCTCTAATAATCATAGAGTAAAAATGGGTAAACAATTTTTCAATAAAAGATTAAAAGCTGGGATATTTCAAATTGCAAACCACTGCACTACTACCCCTTCTGTTATTTAGGATTTACCATAAAGTAGAAGCGCTAAATTGAAATTCACAATTTAGCGCTCCCCCAAATCTATTAGAGATTTAGTCATCTAGATTTGACTTCCTTGATTTCCATTCAATCTTTCCAAATATAGATCAAATTTAGTTTCTACAGAAACAATATAATCAAACCGTATAGTTGATTAACGACTATACCTAGACTTTTTATTCATTCATTAAAAATTAAAATAAATTGGACGATAATATTACATTCCAAAAAGAATTAACCGAAACAATACCTAATCCTGTTGGCGTTCAGCTTCAAAGTGAAGACTCTGAACAACTCAGAAAAGAACATAACCGATGGAAGGATGAAATCAGCGAAAGAAATGATGATAGCCGACCGACTACCGCCTACTGGAAGAATATGAGTTCCTGTGTGGCGTTATAATGTTCGGATTGGAAGCAAAGCATTTCCAACAATATATATACAAAAGTCACTTAACCTGTATGGTTAAGTGACTTTTTGGTTTGAGAAACTTACTAAGTAATTGGCTTCTGAAAACTCTGGATTTCTTCAACCTTAAATCTCATCAATTTCGGATAACGAACTTATCAGTATATACCTTTCCATCGGAATCTCTTAGTTGTAAAAAATATATTCCTACTGGATAGCTTTCAATATTTATTTTATGTTGTTGAGCCGTAATCTGTTGGTGTAACAATACTTTTCCAGCAATAGAAATTAATTGTACACTCTTAATTGATTCGGCATTTTCAAAATCAATTATTACAAATTGACTTGCGGGATTTGGGCTAATTGTATATGCATTGTTATTTTTAAAATCATCAGTATCTGTTAGCATCTCTAAAGTGACCATTGTTTCGTTGGTGCAGCCGTTGGCATCTGTGATAGTTACGGTATAATCACCTGCTCCTAAATCCATGGCAGTTGCTGTCGTTTGAGCTGCGACATCATTCCATAGATAAGTGTATGGTGCTACCCCACCCGTCACTGTTACATTTGCACTACCATCTGTATTAGAAGCTATAGCTCCTGTGGAAGTTGTCGTCGTAACTATTGCTGTTGGTTCTGCTATTATTACGGGTAAAGAAATCGTCATTCCTGAATTATCTGAAACAGTAACTTCATAGTTGCCAGCAAGCAGGTTCGTCAATATATTGCCACTTAAATTTGCATCATCCCAGGTATAAGTAAAAGGCTCGACTCCTCCTGTTGGAATGATGGTGATACTTCCTGAAGTTGCGCCATTGCACAATACATCTGTATGCGTTTCACTTATTGCCAATGGAACAGTTAGTCCATCTAAGGCTGTGATTTCTGAGATGCCTCCACCTGCGCCAGCTATCCAAACATGGTCATTGTTATCTACAAATGTGGTAAATAACTGTCCAGAAGGAACACTACTTCCATCATCTTCAAAAAGTCCAAATTCTTCTGCTGTTGGTGTGGTTCGCATAATTCTTAAGCCTCCATTTTGTTGTCCAAAAAATAACATATTGTCTGAGCGAATTCCGATAGATTGGAACTTATGTTGTAGTGGTGCCCAATATTGAATAAATGGCTCAGTATCAAACACCTCTGTAGCAATATTAAATCGAATACCTCCTTTACTCGTCGCTCCATAAATAATTCCATCAGCACTTATCGTCAAATCCGCTACCTTGGTATCAAACCAACCTGTGGCATCATCTGCAAACCATTCTTCCCAAGTAGAGCCATTGTATTTGACAATATAATTATCATTGGCTAACCATACATTTCCATTGTTATCAAATTCAATATCATTGACATTGCCGTCTGGTAATTCCGAATCAAAAACCGTCCAAGTGCTACCGTCTATTCTGACTACTCCATTGGAAGTACCTACCCAAACGATCCCATTATCTACTGCGATAGACCTGACCCACTCGTGGGGCAACATCGAATTACTTGTCGTATAATTTGTCCAGGTGGTGCCATCAAAATGGAATAATCCATTTTCATCATCTCCTGTCCATATATTGTTATCATCTACTACTCCGATGGCTCTTAAACTCAAATCTGGAAAACCTGTCAATGTATTGATTTCCCAATTAGTCCCATCATACTTAAGTACCTGACTTTTCGCAGCACTTGCCCAAATATTACCTGCTGCATCTTGGGTAATGTCATATATAGAATGCCAACTGATAATAGGGTCATGTTCAGTATAAACTAAGGTAACTTGACTAAATAAGTTGGTAGTAGCTATCCATAGGGATAGAAAAAGTGTAAAATTCAATTTCATATTTTTTTTTTGTTGCCTTGTGTAAGTCCAATGAGTGAATAACAATGAAAATACAATTGTTGATTTACTAATCATCGTATCATTTACGAGGCGTGTTATTAGAATCAAATATTGTTAATGCTTTTTTAATATTAAAAAAGCAGCATCTTATTTTAAAGTTTAAATTTCATTATTATCTCAAGGCTGATACCTTTTATAATACTCCGTCTTCTCTTCATCCGTCATATCTTTTAAAGGTTTCCATTTTTCTGTAGTTGGAGCAATTGCTTCTTTTGACGTTTCTTTAATTTCTGTTTGTTGACTGTTAGAAACATTAATTGGAGCATCTGTTTTAGTGACAGCATCTGCTGCAACAAAATAACTAAGGTTCTCTTCTAAGTTTGGATTGGGACTTGGATACTTGTATTCTGCGAATAAAAAACCAGCCATAAGAACAGCAGCTATCCCCGCTTG
This sequence comes from Herpochondria borealis, assembly GCA_032274145.1. Taxonomy (NCBI): domain Eukaryota; phylum Rhodophyta; class Florideophyceae; order Ceramiales; family Ceramiaceae; genus Herpochondria; species Herpochondria borealis. The sequence goes on from JAVCKV010591958.1 coordinate 18,714, forward strand.
AAGTCCTGAATTTTTAGAAAGAAATACGATTGCCAAAGTACAACAAAGAATTCCTACATATTGCATTGGAATCCAAAACAGCGTGTGTCCATTTTTAAATCTTGCTGGTTGTCCTGTTTCTTCATCGATGGCGATTCGTTCGGCGTTCCATTTCTTTCCGAACACCCAGCTAAAAATTCCAGTTAAAGCAAAAGTCAAAATCATCCCAGTATCTGATTCGAGACCGGGGAAAAATTTTCCAAAAATTAAAATTAATACAAACGCCACTACTGGTGACAGAATACCTAGACCATTCCATACTAACATGCTTTTTTAGTTTTTAAAGTTTATAAATTTGTTTTAGTTAAATCCAATAGGGGTATTGTCCAAATAAATCCGTTTGATTTATTTAAGTAAATACAATGTTAGATTAATGAATCCAAGAGAATTCATTAAATAACATATCCAGATATATAATAAGTAATCGTTTTAGAAGTCTGATTATAAGAATGCGTGTTCAAATATAACAACTTAATTACAAAATTCAAATATTCGAAAAATATATTTGATAATATATTTTCCTTTGGGTTTTAGTTTTTCTTGTTATAGTTTTTTCTATTTATTAGTTTTCACAAATCGATTATTTTTCCTGCTCGCACTGAGGCTTCGCCTCGTGTGTACTATTTTTTAAGTCTTAGACTTATACTTAAAAACAACATATTCACAGATGATTGAAAATACTTGATTTGGAACCAAAGGTTCAATTAATTATACACACGAGGCGGAGCCTCAGCGCGAGCGGTATTTATAACAAAAAATATATACAAAAGTCACTTAACATATTTGGTTAAGTGACTTTTTGGTTTGATTTTATGAACCATCGATTCACGTAAACCTAAGGCTCAACGATTGAGCAAACTAATTTATGACTTCTAAAAAGTAATCAATTTTTATTTTATTGGATAAAAAATCCTTCAATCATTGAGGTGATAGCTGGACTTAATTTTTCATAGGCATCTCTTTTATCTGCAGAAATATCTTTCTCAATTTCTAAACCTTTAAACATAATATAATAAACGGGAATTTCTAAAACTTTACTTAATTCCTCAAGGAGATCCATTGAAGGAGTTTTTTTATCTCCTTCAATTTGAGAAAGATAAGTCTGTGAAATCCCTAATTGCTTTGCAAGTTGACCTTGAGCTAAACTCTTTTTACGTCTAATTTCTTTAATTACAGTTCCCACTTTCATTTTGACATTTATTTAAGGACTCCTAAAATATTCGAAAACAATTTTAGAAATCATTGTTAAAATTTCAGCTATTTTTTTCGACCTATCAATACTCTTATCAATTAAATATTCCTCTTTTTGCTTTTCAAGAATAACAATAATTTTATCGATTTTTTCAGTCGCTTCAATACTTTTTGATAAACTACATTTTAGTTCCTCAAGTTCATTTACGATACTAGAGATTTGTTTATTTTCCATTTTTCTAAAATTAAAAGATTAAATAAAAATTTATTAAAATTTATTAATCTTGAAATTTCAGGTACATTACCTACTAAGTCTAAAAAATGAAACTTCGATTTTTGTATGGGAAGAATATGAAAAAGGTAATTATTACAACAAAGAATAACTTTCTTCAGTAGTAATAAAATTTCATTTCTTACAATTACATATGCATGTTTTAATCTTTCTACTTTTTCAAGAATGGCAATTGAAAAGACTCGATAGAATTGTAGGAAATAAATTTTCTCATTTTCAGATAAAGTACTAAAATATATTTCTGGAAATGAATTAGGTTGAATATTTGCAAAATATTTTGCAGCTGATTCTATATCATAGGAAGTCCTATGTGAAAAACCAAAAGAATAAGAATTTTGATTAATACCAATATATCCTTCCTCATAGTTAGCAGGTATAAAACAATCTTGATTAAAATTAATAGCTCCATCAATATCCTCCTCTTGAAAATTAGTAGGCATATTAACATTACAAGCAAATTCTTCTAGGCTGAAAGGAACATGAACATATGCATTTATCTTAGATGCAATATCTTTGGCTCTAAAAACTACATCATTGGTTGTTATTTGTCCTGATATAGTATGTAATTTATGATCTAATGCACCTAATGAAACATTAGAAATTTCAGCGCTAACTTCATTAAATTTACTTTGAATCTGAATGACATCATTCAGATACATTTCTAAATCATCCACTATTACAATTTTCTCTAAATCTTCAAGCTCTTTACTTTTCATAATACAAAAATATATACTTTTTATCTTCAAAGCAAATATTAAAGTGTTTTTTTTAACTATTAGTTAAAAAATAAGTAATCCATTTACTAACCCTGTGGGTTAATACATTATATTTAGTGAATTTTTAACTTACGAAACTTGAAGAATTGAAAATAATATGCACTAAGTAATAGCCTAATTCATGCCATAGGATAAAGTATTAAGAAGCCTCTGGCTTCCTAACAAACCGCTCCCGCTCACCTCTCTCCAACAACTTCACCTCCACCGCCTCTGTCTCAAATTTTCCCTTCAAAAAATCAATCCCTTTTTCAAATTGAATTTCTCCACAAGTAAATACATCCACAGCAGCATAGCCATGCTCTGGCCAAGTATGAATCGTCAAATGACTTTCTTTAATGATGACCACTCCTGAAATACCTAGCGGAGTAAAGTGATGAAAATTAGATTGGACAATCGTCGCACCCATTGCCAATGCCGTTTCTTGCATGATAATTTCTATCTGCTTCGGGTCACTTAACAATGCTGCTCCGCATTCGTATAGTTCGATGATTAAATGTTTACCAAGATGATTCATAGTTTTATTTTCTATTGTTTGTCTTCTAATTTTGCCCCTAATGAATATTCAATCTAATTCACCTTCTCTCTCCGCCACTTCTCCCAATCCTCTAAAAAGTATTCTAGCAAAATCGGTTGATCTAATTTATTTACAGATAGATTGTTAGGATTCGCAATATCTTTTTCAAAATAAAACATTTTATCCACCACCTTATCATCCAAATATTGACAATCGACCGAAGGTGAAATTTTCTCTGTGTCCAAATTCAAATCCGACGCCATGATATATCCCCATTCTCCAAACGATGGTACATACGTATGATAAGGATATACATTTTTAAAATCACTCGCTTTCAAGGTCTCATAAATACACCAATAAGAATTTCGAGTATGAAAAGGACTACTCGCCTGAGTTGCATAAATTCCATTAGGCGTTAATCTATTTTTTGCCAATCTAAAAAACGAAGTACTATACAATCTCGCTACAGACTCATTCGATGGATCAGGCAGGTCAACTAAAATCAAATCATAGAGTTGCTCATCATTTTTTAAAAAGTTCATGGCATCACCTTCTACGATTTTTACTTTATCGTTTAACAATGCTCTTTCATTTACTTTTACCACATGAGGATTTTCTTTTGCTATTCGAAAAACTTCTGCATCTAAATCCACAATCGTGATGTTTTCCACTTGCGGATATTTCAACAACTGTTTTGCTAACAATCCTTCTCCGCCACCCAAAACCAAGATATTCTTTTTGTAAGGAGCAGCTTCCATTGGTATCATTGCCAAAGATTCATGATAACGATATTCGTCTATTGAAGAAAACTGAATAATGCGATTAATATAAAGTCGAATGTCATTTTTATTTTTAGTCAGTACCAAATTTTGATAAGGCGTTTGTTTAGCAAAAACTACTTCACTCGTAAAAAAATTATCGTCCCAATGTTTTAATAATTTTCCAGAAGAAATACCTAAACCTAAAAAGAAAACCATACAACCCAACGCTGCCCACTCCAACCATCTTTTACGTTCTACCGATAATCTTTCTGTAAAAAAACGATAGATAAAAAACCCTAAAGCGATATTCACCACTCCAAAAATTATCGACGTTCTAAACGTTCCCACAAATGGTAACAATATAAATGGGAAAAGTAAAGTCGCTATCAATGCACCGATATAATCCAAACTCAATACATAAGCCAAGTTCGACCGAAGTGGATAATAGGTCTTTAAGATTCGTACCAAAATCGGAATTTCAAATCCAGTCAACGCACCAATCATAAAAGTCAATATCATCATAATCAATTGATACTCACCGCCCGATACATTTTCATAAACAAAATAAAGAATCGGTACACTAGCACCACCAATGAGTCCTAACAGCACTTCTACTTTGACAAACCAATCCAATAAATCATCCTTAATAAATTGCGTGAGATAAGACCCCAACCCCATTGCAGCCATATAAATACCGATGGTCAATGAAAACATCTTGATACTATCTCCTAAGAAATAAGAGGAGGTCGTACTGATTAAAAGTTCATAGACGAGAGAACAAAGACCTGCAATAAAGACAGTTAGGAAAAAAACGACTCGCTCTTGTTGTGTTACTTCTTTTGTCACCAAATTATGAATTGTAAATGTTTTGTTTATAAATATTACTTCGGACAGTAAATATTAAATTTTTTTTCAACTAATTTTCAAAAAAGAGAAATGAATTTTCGTTTTGCTAAATATCTTAATGTTATATTTGCTCAAACACATTTATATTTCTCATTCACCCCTTATTATTTATTTATTTTTTACTCAACAAAATTTAACTGAACATGACTACAGGACAAAAGATTAAGTATGGCATCTATGCCGTAATTGGATTATGGATTCTTTCAAGTGTCATCTTTGGCGGCAGTAGCAGCGAAGATACAGTTACTGAAGAAGTGATACTTCCTACTCAAGGATTAATTACCACACTACAAGAAACAGAAAAAGATTTATTTAAAATTTCTGATGAAGAAACGATTGACTCAAAAGAAGAAAGTTTAATCATCGCAAATTACATGGACAATACTTCTGATACATTTACTTTAGCAGAGGTACAATTATTCGAAGCTAATCCAGATGCTAACCCTAGAGGAAGTATGATTGCAAGAGCTGCAACTTATGGATTCTTCGGATACATGATGGGACGAAGCATGTCAAGTCACCGACCTAAAGCAGGTGCTTACACTGATCCTAAAGCACATCAAAAAGCAACTAGCAAAGCTGGTTCATCATTGAATAAAACTGCTTCTCGAACAACACGTACACGTCCTTCTTCTGGTAAGAGTGGATATGGTGGTGGAAAATCGACTCGATCTTATGGTGGATAGTAGACTATATAGTGTCAATCCGTTGGCTCAAAGTACTTTAGAGAAATTAGGATTGGCATGGTTTAACAAAGGAGATAACAAAGGTTATTTATGTAATGACTTTGTTAGAGTCAACTCTTCTGAACTCGACCAATTAAAAGCGGCTACTTATGATGTCCAATCTTTGATGATTGAAGCGGCACGTTATGTAGCTGATAATGATTTGTGGGAGGAAGCTGGTATTCCTGAAGCGGCAGTGGAATTGGTGAAATGGTCATTGGAAAATGAACTAGATAATCACCTCATTGGTCGTTATGATTTTGCAGGTGGTTTGACAGGTACGCCTATCAAGTTGCTCGAATTTAATGCAGATACTTGTTCTCTGATGCCGGAGACTTCTCTGATTCAAAAACGACATTTCGAACAAGAACGTAACTCGCTTTCAGGGCAACCACTCTGTGATCTTCCCGAAGATTTGATTCATCGTTTCGTTAGTATCTTAAAACAATATCCAGACAAAGAGCCGAACCTTTTGATTTCTACTTTAGGATTTCAAGAAGATTGGTTGAATGCAGATGTAATTGCAAGAGCTGCCAAACGAGCTGGATTTCGAGAAGTACAATTCATGGCATTGGAGCGTGTTTTGTTTTCTCCAGAGGAAGGTATCTTTATGGAATTGGGGAAAGAGAATTATCAACACTTTGATTTTTGGTTCAAATTTATTCCTTGGGAATTTATTTGTTTTGAAGAACCAGACTTGTTGACGGACCTTTCAGAAATTATTTTGAATGAATTATGTGTGGTGATAAATCCTGCATATACCATGTTATTGCAATCCAAAGCAATCATGAAATATATGTATGAATTGGATCCAGACAATCCATATATCTTAAAGACGTCTTATGATGTTGCGGATTTTCCTAACAATAAATATGTAAGAAAACCGCAGTTTGGTAGGATGGGTGAAAACATTGCTTTCCATGATGGAGAGACTACGCCTAAATACGAAACAGAAGGTGACTACGGAGATTATCCAAGTGTATACCAAGAGGTGGCTGCCTTCGACATCGACCGAGAAGGTCATCGCTACCAACCGAGTATCTTTTGGACAGGCGAACCTTCTGCCCTCTGCTTCCGCCGACAAGATGATCTCATCATCGACGACGACGCAGAATTCGTCGGACATGTTATAAATGATTAAGGATTTATGATTATGGATTAAGGATGCCCTCAATTTTTTGAATAAAATTGAGGGCATTTTTAATTGATTAAAAATTCAATTTTCAAACAAGATTAAGGACAAGTTAGAAGGCATCATTAATCCATAATCTTAAATCCTTAATCTTTTTTAATTACCTCTTCCTCCGCCGCCGCGACCACCACGTTCCCCGCGTTGTCCTTTTCTTTCTTCTAGAAATTTTTCGTACTTCGCAAATTGTTCTGCTGTCATTATCTTTTTGACTTCTGTCACTTCAGCTTTTCGAATAGCATCCATTTTTGCTCTCATTGCAGTTCTATCTCCACCATCTCTTGATTCCGCTCTCATGGCTTGCATCGTTTGACGAGTACCTTTTTGGATTTCTTCCATCTTTGTTTTTTGAGCATCTGATAAGCCTAGCTCTGTATATAACTTCGCTTGTTGCTCTGCTTGGCGCGCTTGAAAATCGCCTCGACCACCTCGCTCTCCACCACCAGGTCTGATTGTTCCGCCACGTCTGCTTTCAGTTTGATTTACTTCAGGTTTGCTAGCTACTTCTGTCACTTCTTTTTTTGATTTACAACTAAACATTACTGTGATTCCTAACAATAGGATTAAGATTTTTGTGAATTTCATATTGAGATTTTTTATTTAATAAATAATTAGATTTTAAATGGAGTAATTCCAAATCATAATTTAGACGATGTCCGACTATAAAACTTGTGTTAAGATTCTATTAAAGTTAGAGGTTGATATTTTGCCGTAGATGGTAATACCTTCCTCGCATACACGCTGCATCAATCGAATGAAAAGAAAAACTGTGTTCATTAGTTTTTCTTTTTATACGCTTTCAATCCATCTTTGAGTTTTGTCATGAAATATTTCCTATCCTTACTTGTATAACCAAATGGCTTGATTAAATTATTTCCGTCTTTATCTAAAATAGCATATAAGGGTTGTGAGTTGTGTTTAAATTTTTCAATTTGAATTGCAGCATTTATATGACCTCTCTTTATTGCTTTTTTTATTCGGCTTTGCCCTTCCTCTGAAAAACCAAGTTGATGCAAATTCAAGGTATCATTTTTTTGAATTAGTTCTGGATCATCAACATAAAGTTGAACTGTTATAAACTCTTTGTTGAGTTTATTTTGAATTTCTTTGGACGTAATTAAATCGTATTTAAATTCATTATAACCAATAGATCCGTATCCTGTAAAATGGATAAAAATTGGTTTATTCATTTCTGAACTTAATTTTAATCCTTTCAAGTAATTTCGTTCAAATATCAAATCATCTGGATTAGCTTGACATCCGAATAAAAACATTACAATTATCAATATTATATTTTTCAAATCGTTATTACTTCGGTTCAAAAATAAAATTATTTACATAACCTTTTTCTTCCCAAAACCTCCCCTCTCCTATTTGTTGATGTATTGTTATGTCAAATTCTTTTAATGGAACCATTTTTTTTCCTAAAATAAAAAAGCCTCGATAATTCTTATTTTCTAAAAAATCAAAAACGTCTTGTAAAGTATTTCCTTGCAAATGTCGTTGCTCGCATTCCACAATTATTTTGGGAGGATGATGCGTCAATAAATCTTCACCACCTTTTAATACTTCTAACTCATGCCCTTCTACATCAATTTTTATGAGTTGAGGAAAAATATTTTCTTCGAAAAAATAATGATCGAGTGTCGTACTTTCGATTTGTACGTTATGATATTGGTCTTCAGTTTCTTCGGTAGGTAAATTTAATGTAGCACTTGGAGAACTTCCTTTATCTGTTTTAGGAATGTATAATTGAAAACCAGTTCTTGTAGAAGAGACTCCTTTGTTTTCTACAATTAGATTTTCCGTTAAGGTTCTGTATTTTAAATTTTGTAAATATCTAAATAAGATGGGTTGTGGTTCGAAGGCATAACACGTTCCTTCGTAACCGATGCTCTTTAGCATCCAATACATATAGCCGCCCTTGTGTGCGCCAATATCCACTGCAATATCTCCGCCCTTAAGATTGTCTCGAAGATATTTTATCTCTGCAACATCTTTTAATAATCGATAACGCCAAGCTCTGTATTGAATCATTTTATTATTTGTAAGTTATTTGTTAGAAAATGGTGGAAGAAATATTTTCCTAAAAGAAAATGCCTCAAGAGTGTCCCCATTTTTTTTCAACAAATTTAATCTTTCCATTGCTTCTGTTAAGTCAGGTTGATGTCCAACTTCAACATGCCATAACACTACATATGCGTAATCTAATTTCTCAAACCATTCTTTTCTTCTTTTCACAAAATCTCCATGTTCGGTTTTAAAAGAAAACGTTTTAAGTGCTTCCATATTTTCCCAAATAGAAAGCGTTGCAATCACTAAAGGATTCTGATGTGAAGGATTTGCTGGATCACTAGCTTCATCTATCAATCGCCAAACAAAGCCATTACTTGCTTCTGCCAATTGATTGATCCGATCTATATTATCTTTAAAACCAGCAGAATCAGGATGATCTATTGGCTTTAAAAGTTTGGCAACATTTAGATGTGCAAGGTGGTAGGTCATTTTATGATTGATTTATCTTGCGCCCTCACTTTTCGAAAGCGGTCTAATAGCTCAAAAAATAATTGAAGGGAATGCACATCATCTTTGGCATGTGCTCTAATCAATTGAATCCACGTTTTCCCATAAGCGACTTTATAATGTTTGTCTTTCAACCAATTTTGAAAATCAATAAAGGCCAAAAAATCTGGATCACTGCGAAGGCTAAAAGTATAAATCCTACCTGCAGCTTTGAGTCCCATCATAAACAATTCTAGATCCTCAATCTTTTTGATGCCATGTACTCCATGTCTCGCTTTAATAATATCTAATTCTTCAAATAGCATAATGTTTGTTTTCTCAGTTTTTTATTGGTGTGTAGTGTCTATGTGTCTATGATTTGAAAACATATACACTCAAAACACATAAACAAAAACACATTTTGTGTAAATTTACGAAAAAGAAAAAACATGATACGAATACTTTTATTTATATGTTTAATTTCACTATTTACTAGCTGCAACTCTAAACCTAAAGGAATTTTCAATAACCCAAACACCTCATTACCAATAGATTATTCTAAGTCTGAGAATTGGGCAGCTTTACCCAATCAAAAAGACCAAGCTGACAGGACACCTCATCCAGATTTAGTTGACTTACAAGAAGAGGCTAAAGTAGATGTCTTTTTTCTTCATCCAACAACGTATACCCGCAAACGTGGAAACACCAATTGGAATGCCTCCATCAACGATGCCGAACTCAATCAAACTACCGACGATGGCACGATTCTGAATCAAGCGAGTGTATTTAATGGTGCTGGAAAAGTATACGCACCTCGCTACAGACAAGCGCATATTCAAGCTTATTTTAGCAAAGATGTCGTGTCCTCAAAAAGAGCTTTTGAATTTGCTTATAAAGATGTCAAAGCTGCGTTTGAATATTATTTAAAACATTACAATAACGGAAGACCGATCATCCTTGCTTCGCATAGTCAAGGTACCAATCATGCTGAAATGTTATTGAAAGAACTCTTTGACGAAAAACCACTTCAGGATAAATTAGTCGCTGCTTATCTAGTTGGTATGCCGATAGAACAAGATGCATTTCAAAATATTAAAGTTTGCAAAACTCCAGAAGAAGTGGGTTGTTTTTGTTCGTGGCGAACGTTTAAGCATGGAAGTTTCCCTAAAAAGGATTACAAACCTAACAATACTATTGCAGTCACTAATCCTCTGACTTGGACAACTGATGAAAATTATGCTCCTGCGACGCTCAATCAAGGTACTGTTCTATATGATTTTGAAAAACTCTATACTAAACAGTTAGTGGATGCTCAAGTAAAAGATGGTGTACTGTGGGTACACAAACCTAAATTTAGAGGTAGTATTTTTCTTGTTTCAAAAAACTATCACATTGCTGATTATAATTTATTTTATACTAATGTGAGAAACAATGCGATGTTGAGGGGGAGTACTTTTTTAGAAAAAATGGAAGAGTAGGAATGTAAAAGGTATCGAATACCTTGAAGGTCTAACGATACCCCATAATTTTAAAATAGAATAATCACAAAGAGATTATTCATCAGTTCTTTGAAAAGATAGTTTAT
>JAVCKV010592069.1:0-29187 GCA_032274145.1 Herpochondria borealis
CCCCCCGATACAATGGCACACGAAGATCCCACCGTTTGATATTACGGCGCAAGAGCATAGCACCAGTCTGCACGAACATGTCAACTAGTAGTACGGCATACGATGAGACAAATGTTTCCACTTCTATTGCTTTATCACTTGCTTCTCTCGTCGGCGCTGGTCGTCCGGACAGCCAGCCAAGCAAGACAGCAAACCCATGAAGCCTTAGGACTTTTTAAACCCTCCGGATCCATCCGGTGGAAGCAATCAGAGGAGGGCATCGCAGCCAGAGGGCAGATGCTGGACAAAGCCGACGACAACCGCCGCATATGATGGCCTTCAGCTCCAGACTGGCGTGAAACATTGAAGGGTGCACGTGTACCGGTCAGCATGAACATAAGGCTATTCAGATTCAAGAACAGTTTTCTCGATCCCACATTCAACTGGACTAGTAAGACGAGGTACCGTAGTAGTATTACCAGGTAAGGTGCGAGAGCTGGTGATACAAGCGCTGCCTACTGAAAGTATTACTATTCTTGCTCACACCAGGTCAGAATCGAACACGTGCCATTACTAGCTAGCTACGCTGGTGTACGGTACTCTGGTGTACTCTGAGTAGTTCTTTTAGTACAGGACTGCTATAGGTCCTGGGTCCTGTTCACCGGTCAAGCTGAAACTGAATACCTGCCTCCTTCATAGCTACACTGTTTGGTACCTTGAATGCACCTTGCTTTCTATGCCTCCGCATTGACGAGACTCTCGATCTTTCCATCTACAGTCAATTCCATTGTTTGAACCACGTTGATGCTTATCATGGGAATCTTCTTCTTGCCGCCTCTCCTCCTGAGCTGCAACTCATTGTCGCCTTGTTCGATGTGCTTAATAGCTAAATTTCCTGGTGATTGCAGGTTTTATGTCAACTTCATGGCCCATTGATGAGCTTATCCGGCAACAAAGTATGATTAACTCATGTTGATATGCCGCCACGTTTGCATCAATCTTCAAAAATCACGGCGCTGGAGTTAAAACAGTGTAGCGGCGCGACGCCGCGTCTCACTAGCAAATTTTGAATATTTCTATACTGGATCTACTACCCATGATGCTGTCATATTAATCGAGTTTAAAGTTTTTACACTATAGTGAAACTTTCATATCCCGACAACTTTGGCCATGGTGGATGCATTTTGGTTCTGGTTGTGGCTTTGAGTACAAACAGGGTGTGGAGGTGTTGGTGAGGGTGCTGGAGTTGTTGTTAGAGGATGTGGTTTAGCTAAACGAGGGGCTCATTTTATTTTGACCGTTATCTGTATAGAGTTTTTAGTAGGAATAGCAGCGAACTGCGGTTAATAATGCAGGAAATGCGCTTTTTGTTGTATAAAAACGAGCGACAACTTCATGGACTTGGAGCGAGCTGCGGTGGCACTTGGAGTTTTGGTGATGGGTGTTGATGGTGTTGGTGAAGACGGTGGGGGGAGCTTCCATTTGTGAAGCCTCATTGGTTTGCTTTTTAGTTTGTGCTCGGACCTTTGGCTGACAATGGATAAGTCTCTGAGTGATGTTGCGAGTTTCGAGATGGGCACTGTGAGCGGAAGAGTAGTGGCAGGGTGCAATGATCGGCATGCAGCAGTGCTGTTGTCTGCGGCTGCACCACAGGGGGCTGGAAGGGACGCAGAGGGCTGGAAGGGAGTCGGACAATGATGTACTTACTGTAAGGTGTTGGAGGCGCTAGTGGTATTTTTCCGCGAGTTTCCAGCAATGGCGGAGGTAGCTTCTGGTCTCCTTATCGGTAAATGGTTCCAGTTTGCTGTCCGCGTTGTTGCGTTTCGTTACGTCGCGCATTGCTTTGGAGATGAGTTCGACATCCTGTTCGACACCATCGGTATCAGTGTTCTTCTGGGTGGCCAACGCGATGTCTTTGCAGCCTTTGGTGATACGGTTGGAGATCTCTGAGGCCAGGGCGAGAGTCGCCATGTCGGCCAATAGGCCGATTTTGTTCTGTGGCCAGTTAACGCTCGTGGGTTTCTGGGCCTCCCGTGGCCTGAGCTCTGTCTTGAGACTGACGGTATACTCTTTCACCTTGTCCATGAGCATGTGACCGTAACATTTCTCGTTGATGAAAGCCGCGTCGTCATCAGTCCAGCCGGGAAGGACAGGCAAGGTTTCATCGAGATCCGAACGGTACTTGTCATGGAAAGCCTTTGGTGCCGTGAGCTTGCATATGCCGTAACAGTAATTGGTGAGCCGAGTTTGGTATAGCTCTGGCAAGTCCGTGTTGGCGAAGTTGGGGAGTGCGTAGTCGCCGCTGTCACACTGTAGTTTGAGGGTGCTCTTCATGAGGGTGACGATGCGTTCAAAGCAACGGGTTCTGACTGCTTGCTTCGCCACCGGTGGCAATGTGGAGTCGTTCAAGTCGGGTACGGTGAAGTCGCCTTGTTCGGCTCCTTCGTTGAAGCGATCGTACTCTCGGTCGGAGATGATCTTGTAGCAGCACTTGATGAGGGTCTTCTTTTTCTGGGGCGAGCAGATCAGTTTGTTGAATTTGGGAAGTACCTCTGTATCTTTCTCCATCCACGCTGTCAAGCAGCGACTGGTTGATTTATTGAAGACTTCTTCAGGGACCAGTGACTGGACGGCGAGACCGATGCCGTGGAGCTCAGCGATGTGTTCGGGGGATGGTGCATCTGTATTGTAGCGAATCTTGGTTGCGTTTGGGTGGTAAGCCAGATCCGTATTCTCTGGGATGGTGATGTCTTCGAGGCTTACAATGCTCGCTCTTGGGGTTGCTTGGAGCTGGTCTTCCGTGTCGGAGGGGTGAGGGTCTGTCATTGTTTAGTTTGTTATGTTGTTTCTCGACTTTGGTTTGTGGGTGGTGTTCTTTTGTTTTTCTATTTGGTTTTGTGTGGCGTATGAGCCGCGTTGATATCGAAGCATAGTCAAGTTTGCTTTTGGTTCCCATTTGCTGCTTTTTGGGTGGCTGTGGGATTCCACGGTCTGTTATGGGAGTTGTTTCGATGAGTATACAATAACGGCAACGGCTGGTGTCGTTTTTATTGTTTTTGTGGGAGTCCACGGTTGTATGATTGCTTGTACTATCTGATTGATTTGGGTGCGGGTCTTGGAGTGTTTAGTCCCGGGTTGTTTCGCTTCAGGTGTGCGCCGCATGTGCGCGGTTCACGAGTGTTTGGCTTTTGGGAGGAGTGAACACAGTATAACATCAGCTGCTTCGGGTTTTGAAGCACTTTGCTGTTGAAGAAAGTGACAGTTGGTGTTGGAGTCAACTCTACTCGTTAACTGACTTAACATACAACCGAGGTGCGGTGGTAGAGGTGTTATAGTTCGAGATGCCGAAAAAGCGCAAAAGTGTGGTATCGGGTTATCCTGCTGGATCGGTTGACGTCGCTCGCGTTGCGTCGTGTCGTGGCCAGGAGAGTGGCTCTGGTTGTATGGAAGGGTTCGGTCTGAATAGCAGCAGTGATGAGAGCGTGGGAGTACAGGACCTGGTTATAACTGTCAATGCAGCCGGTCGTGAGGAGCAGGAGGATTGGTTTGTTGACTGGAGTCTTGGACGTGGGAAAGTGTCAGGTGAGAATGAGATAGACGCCAGGATGGAGAGGTTGAGGACAGACATGGAGCTGAGGGAGCTGTACTATCACATCAGGTTTTCAGAGGATAATGTGAAGAAGAACAATACAGTGGGCAGAGGTGAAGACGCAGCATTCGTTACACCCGCCTTCGAAGATGTTGATTTTGGCAGGAGGAAAATTGGTAATGTTGACAAAGGACCGCTGAAGAAGCGCGCGAGGGGTATTCCACCTGCTGATGCGACTGCTGTTAGTGGTGTTGGTGTTCCCGAGAGGTTTCGTTGTTACGGAAAACGCAAGGGGGCTGGTCGGAAATGCTTCTGTCGGTGGGCAATTTTCACGAAGCATCCGTTCCAGGAAATGCTGGTGGTCTTGGATCAGGTACGGATGATGCGGTCTGTGTTGGCCAAGACTGCCTCTGGTCCAAGAGCAAGAGAAGCGTTCAATGCAGTGTTTGGTGTTACAAATGTTTCTACATGTATTGGAGCGAGCGGCCCCCGGGGGCCACACTACTACTTCCATTCTGGGAGGCAGCTAGGCAGTATTTGTGGTAATGCCATGCGTGTTATTCTTACATCGGAAGGATGGTCCAAGTTTCAATCTGCTGTGAGTGTTGCGAGGGTTGAAACCGCGGATGTCAAGCACGAACAAAGCGGCGGTTCTACATCCAAGTTGGCTGCCAACTGTGTTACGCACGAGCCGTACTCCCGGATCGATATTCTAGTAGGATATGCTGAGTATCTGAAGGAAGATACTGTCAACATCCCTTCCGTTCGGAGAATTGTTCAGTGTGTAATCAAATCCGGTCGCTATCAGCAACCTAGCGAACCGATGGTAGAGAGCGCTCGTAAGACTGGGTGTTCGCGTGACGTCAAACAGTTCCTGGAGGAGAACGATGGAAGCTTGAGGCGCAACGGTTTGCGGCGGCGTCGGTACTTTATTGTTGCCAATCCCAAGAAGGAAGGAGGTGTTGTCTTGGCTCCCCATGTGCTGTCGGGGCACTGCTGCAAGATTATTGCAATGTCGTTGGGCAAAAGGTCCGAGATAACGGTGGATAGTTTGAACCGTCTTTTCCTGCTGCGGTATGGACCAGATGGACGCAATGTTGATTCATTGGAGAAGGAGTTGTGTTTACAGGAAGCGCTTGGTTGCAAAGGACTGTGGTCATGGAGCACAGGTTGCTTCCAGAGCCGTTCAATCGCGCGTTTGTCGAAGGCGGTGGATCTCGTCCCACTGCTCACACAGGCATCTAAATTTGCGAGGTTTGTGCTGTTTGATGGTCACCTTAAGGGAAGGCTTCGGGCTTACCTGAGCTTATCTTTTAAGGTGAACAGATCAGTGCCAGATGGGCCGCGCATGCAGATGCCACACATCATAGTGGATCCGAAGAATTTGAAAAACATGAAGAAGAAACGAGGGAAATTCATGGTTAGGATGTTGATACCACTCGACCGTGCTGGTCTTCTTTTGAGGATTTGGCCTGATGGAGGTTGTTCTGAGTATGGTGAAGAAGCGAAGGACAGACTGGTATATGTTGCCCCGGGAACCGCGTTGTTGCTCCCGGCATCTGTCCCCTGCAGCGATTGCTTGAGGTTCTCGCCGCAGGGACAAAGACGTGTGGAGCTAGTGATCGTGTTTTCTGTCGGCGGAAGAGGTCTGCCGTCCGGCTTCGATGTTGGAAAGACGTGTTTCTACTTGGATGGAAAGAAGGGTGGATCCCGGGCTTCCGGAAACAGCGCTGGCATATGTGAGGAACGTTATTGCGATCCATTGTTGGCGGTCTTCAAGGACCTTTTTATCTTTTAAACAAGTTTATGCAGCAAAGTACTAGCAGCGCCATTCAAGAAGTGGAGGCGTTTTTGATGTTGTCTACTAGCTAGTGTCTGTACTGCAGGCTTATTAGAGTAGAGGTGCTTTATCAGCAGTCATGACACTTTTGTTTGGTTGGGTGCTACAGTACTGTTTGTAGTAGGACCGGAGCACCTACATGACCGTCGGTGTCTGTACGGCTTGTCTGGAGTACTATTAGTTCTATACGCTACGTGTTACGGGTAGGGGACGCAACCACTTTTTTGGCTATCTTGTTATCTCTTCGGACGTACCGCAGCTGCTGCCAGAGGACGCTCTCTCAAGACTGAAACTAGCGACCCTCGTGTCCTTCATAACAGTTTATTTGACCGTCTGCTTGGTTTGCAAGTGTTGGTGCTGCTTCGGGAGACAGGATAGGGCATTCCTTAACCAGATCGAACGGGTATTGTTGGGTTTCTGTTGTTGCTGCTGTTATTGCACGTGCTTCGCAAGGGCTGAAACTGGTGATTGAGATATCCCTCATAACAGCACCGCGCAACCACGGGTAGCCGATTGTTGGCACTCCAGGGATCCGTACTTTGCTGGTCGCTTCTGTACTTTCGGTGTTGCCTGTTGTCGAATAGTTGAGTGGTGGGAGGTTTACAATCCACAGAGAGTTTCGTGATATCATTACTACTAGTATTAGTAGTAGTTGCGGTTCTCTGGTCTGATCCAGGAAAACCGGTCCAGACCGGTAAAAAGGTTCCGTGAAAATAATAGTACGTGTTGAACACGCGATAAAAACTGGTCCAGACCAGGTGTTTTTGCCATTTACCGTATTCTGCGGCTGTTATTTTCAGTTTAACCGGTCTGGACCGGTTAGCTAGCATTGGACGCTAGAATGAACGTCGATGTGAGTGGTGCTGGAGTGAACCTGGACGAACAGCCCGTTTTTGTCATCGAGTACTCCTCTATGGGCGGATCCGAGATATTAAAAGAGGCGACGAAGGTATATTCTTCTGGCGTGATGAAGCAGGTAAAACACGAAAAGGTGTGTGCCAGTAGGTGGAGGGTTAGCAAGCCTCGAATTTACATCATGGAGCCGAGTATGGTTCAAGTGTATTTGGCGAGGAACATGAACCAGGCCCACTACCAGCTAGAGGCGGCCTCTGTGGCCAGGCTAAAGAACGCTGCCGAGTGCCTCAACAATAGGCTCAAGAAAGAGGTGGTGGAGATTGTGGAGATTTCTGGGTCGACGGAAAGATTCGAAGACGATTATTTATTCGTCATGAACAACCCGATATCGCAGAGTACGGAACGGCTGGACCGCGCTCGGATTGAGGACGAGCTGGTTGGCAGGGATCCCGATTCTGTTAGGAACAATATCTTTGTCGACTATGGGTACGCCGGTACTAGAAATTCGAGGAGGGAGCGTAAGTTCATGGGCCTTACTCATTCCATGGCGCACAGTGGGTCTGATAAGGAATGGGTCCAAAGGGTATTTGTTGCCTCGACTGGTTGCTTAGATGAGCTTTTTCCTGGTTTACGAGATGAGCTCTACTGCGACAGGGAGAGAAACTCGTTCTGGGCATCATGTATCGCACAGGGCAACCGAATAGAGGCATTGCGTCTCGGCAAGACGAACGCATTTTCGGCCCTGTTAAAGCTGCACTGGGACCTTGGAAATTGCCGTACTCTGAAGTATGCTTGGGTCGCCACCATTTCCTGGTGGGGTGGGACATCCGAAGCTGGGTATTCACGGTACGCCATCACAACATACGGCAAAGATCTGGCAGACACGTTCATGGTACAGCTGGATCTGCACAAGGCGGCGCTGACAACACTCCGGAACTTGTACGAGTCTATGCCCGATCTTATGAAGAGCAATTCGTCTATTATCCTACCTACAAGCAAGAGTAGAAAAGAGTACCCTTTCGCTTTTCTCGACAAGAGTGTGTTCTATTCCAGCTTCGTTTCTGGCATCCATTGTGTGTTCAACAAGTATCCGTGTTTGAGGAACGATTTGGTAATGGCGTGCTCTCTGTGGATCAACATCATTATGAGTGAGACACCGGACCACTTCTGGCAGATATGTCAAGAAATATGCCTGAACAGCGCAAGTGTTGGGGGGATATGTATCAAGAGCGCTGATCCCGTCGACTATGGTTATGCTTTTTGCCAGGAAATTTTCAGGAGGAAACGGCATTCAGGGAATGATGAGGCTGAAATTGCCGTGAGTTATCCAACTAAGCAGCGACATGCACCTACTGTCAACCGGCCGCCAACTATGGAGCACATTCGATCGGGCATTCAGTCACTGGTTACTTTGGTGAAAGAGTCTCGATTGAAGATTCAGTGGAATCTTGCTAATGCCTTCCACTACTATGGGAAATCCTGCCAGTTTCTGGTAGAAGACTTGTATGGAGCAGGGGATTTGACTGCTCAGCATTTGGTGGGTGTCGGCACAGGTTTGGGTTTGCTCCCAAGCTGTTATTTTCGAGTTGCGGAGATTGGGCAGTCTACGAGGACATGGAAATTTCTCAAGTGGGCGTTCGGATATAAGGACTGCAGCTGCGCCGAGGACATGACAGTGCTGCTAAGGGCAGCATCTGTGAACCTTGGTATAACAGCACTACAGGCGGAAGAGCTGTGTTGTGCGTTGTGCAAGATTGCGGCGCCGAGTGACAGTGACTACGATCTTGTTCCCTGCTGCGTGGATTTTACAGCACACGCCTTTGGTGATATCAGGAGTCGTTTTGGCGATGTTGTGTATCGTTCTATGAAACTGTACAGCATCGATGCTTCTGATGTTTTGCGATGCGTAGATCACACGGGTAAATCTACCGTTGCAGGGAAGGTGGTGGTCGAAGGAGTGTTCAGTGAGGCAATGTACTCGCGTCAAACGGTGTTCTGGGCGAGGAAATTCAAGGCCAGGAGCAATTTCCATTATAGAAGGACTCCTTGTCTGAGCAAGTTGGTGGATATTAGGGAGTACTTCGCAGAGGAAAAGCAGCACTGGAAAGCCCGCAGGAAGCAGTCCCATGCCTGGGACATCATTGGTGAGTATGCCGCGGGAGAAGTTGCACGACTTCTGCTTGGTCCAAGTTACGAGTCCGTGACGATGAATGGGGCTGCTCGTGAACCCTTGAACTTGAAGCAGCTTGTGTGGAATTCAGTGGGGCATTCTGGACCGTATAAGAAAACTGCGCTGTTCCACACAGAGAAGCGAGTAATGTGGCTGCAGCGCCCTCCGCCTGTTAAAATGGCCCTTGCATCCGTGAAGAGATGGAGTTACTATTCTTGTGCCATCCAGGTTGGAGGTGAGGGTTTGTTTTGGCCAAATCCGTATTTCGAGATGTACCCGTGCGGCAAGAACGGGAAGCTCGAACCTGATCCAGGAGCGACTGTTTTTGTTGATTATACGTTTAATTACTGCAGGGTGTTGGGCAGCGAGGATCGGAGGGGCTGCAGGAGGTGGTTTTACAACAAAGAGGATGCGATGAGATACGCCATCTGGGACTTTTTTTTCAACAACATCCATCTGTTCCCGGAAGCGCATCCACAGGTTAGTTCTCTGCTGTTTCTGGGAAACGATAGATCTAGTGGCTCTTACAAAAAAACCAGGGTGCAGCGCAACCGTCTGGTGGTTCAGGGTGTGGAGGAAGTGCATGTTTACTTTGATACATTGGGCCACCGATCGAAAACCCAGAAAACACCGTTTGCGGTTGCGGTTCGTTATCCAAAAGGAGGAATGGCGTACTACTTTTGTAACGAATGGGGCCAGAGAACATCTGGGGCGTATCTTCGGTATCCTTTGGGCCGCAGTCAACGGGGAGATGGTGATACTAAGTTCGAGTTTCTGTGCATTGCTGGGCACGTTGGGGGCACGGACAGAAGAATTAAGTACAGCCGTAGTCCACTAAACTTGCTTATCAAGTGGCGTGGTGAGGGTGTTGTAACAGAAGAACCGCTGACGCGTATTTTCGACGATTGTCCGATGGAGGTTCTTCGGTATGGAGAACAAAAGCAGTTGTTGGGAGAGCCCGGTTGGGCGAAGGTGAAGAAGATGTCTTTTGCTATAGCATCACGGAAAGTTGCCTGTTCGCCAGGGACGTCAGAGGCAACACGCGCCAGTGGGAAGCTGGAACAGCGCGATGGTGCATCCTTGGGTGGAAGAGGAAAGAGGACCTCGGCACCAGAAAAGGACGTTGTGACCACTCGAAAAGTGAGGAAGGTTACTTTCAGTTTGTGAATGTGCGACACGACTGTCACTTAAGGGATTGTCGGTGTAATTTCATGGTGCAACTAGTCCGTTACATTTCTGCTCACAATTTGACCTTTTTCAAAGTTTTCGTCTATTATTTGTCCAATTTCGGAGATCTGGTTTCGTGGTGTAGTGCTCATTTACCGTAGGTATCAACTAAGGATGCCGGGTCAGCGATTATGCACGCTATGCTGTAGCAACTCCTGTAGACCGGGATCAAGGGTGTGCGATGATTGTAGTCTTGGAGATACCTGCTATTGCGGCAGGCAGCGCGTTTTCGGGAAGCACCATTGTTCCTATTGTATCATTAAGTGCTCCAATTGCAGGAGGTGTGGACCTGCACGTACCGGTCCGCGTGGAACAGCTGTTAACAGTGCAGGAATTTGCAGTGTGTACGATGTTAATGTCACCGAGAGGAACGTGACGCCGTGCATATCGCACCGTCGCAGAGGCCGCAGGTTTGATCTCCTGGATCTCCGCAATGGCCAGACAAGGATTCCGCTGTGCAACTGTTGTGCAAGTTACCTCAACGCACCAGAACCGGATAACAATGATGGTGGCATAGTATGGCCGGCTTTTGTCTGGAGCGTACTCAGGCGTGCGGACATACACGTAGAGGCGTGGGCGTTGGTACCATCTGTGTGGAGGCATTGGTGGCTGAGAGAATTCGCTATGTATCACGGGAGACAAAGAGCTGACCTGCTAGAAGAAAAGGAATCCTTCAAGGACGTGTCCGAAGATATGAAACTAGACACAGATGCCATTAGGGAGCTTAAATGGAGGGGTCTTATGGACAGGGAACTGTCATTGACAATACCGGATGTGAAGTGTCCCGCCGGTTGCTCGGAGTTCAAACACAAGACCGAAAACCTGCCCCTTGATCTGGTTTGGGAGGAGCTGCTCCAGGTCCCTTTGAACCCAATGTTTACGAAGCAGGTTGATAGGGGTTTCACCAGGATATTTCGGAAAGATTATTTGGAGAAATTCCCGATAGTCATGAACGACAGCTGGATGTGTCAGGCATCCGTTGCGAAGTTCGGGGGTGGTGCCCCATCGGTGTTATCGTGCCGCCATCACTCGAAGCTGTCGCGCAAGCAGATGATACACCCCAGTGTTAATCCAACGGGTCCGATAGCGAGCAGTCGGGGTGGTAGCATCAGCCCGGTTGTGCCTGTCCCAAGAACAATACAAAAAGCAAGGATGTCTGCTTTTTCCGCGTCGTTTTTGATGGCCTATATGGAAGGGAGCTATTTTGGTACGGATACAATGTTTCTGTCGTCGGAGCAAGATATAGCATCGGTTGATTCCGATTTGGCTTGGCGGCAGGACGGAATGACCTATGCCAATCGTCGCGATGTTCGAGCCTACATGAAGCGCAAGTTTCGGAGCACGTGGGGCTATGATGGTTCTGTTGCTACGATGCTGGCGAAAAGCGCCGCTGACCTATATCCGTTCCTAGACGAAATAAAAGCCAAATTCTCTCTGGGGGCATCGTACGTTGGCCTGAACGATTGCGTAATGATGCAGAAGGAGACCGATTTCGGTGTTCCTGAAATTGGGTGGAACAAAAGTGCTGATCACATACGGCGACGGATTCAGTTCAAAGGGCGGTATCCCAAGCGACTGGTCTGGAGTCACCCTGCCGTTAGCCGTTCTGGCTGTCGACCACCAACTATCCCTCGATTTCGGCGGCAGAACGACTTCGATGCTAGGGTACCTTGGTTGCTAAGCTCTATGATGCTTCTTGTTCCGGAGGTCTGGGCTGCCATCGCTGCTGTCCCTAACAAGAGAGCATGGGAGTGGGAAGGGCACTTGCTGACTCACTTGACAGAGAAGCATTTGACGCACTTGTCGCCCAAATCGTCGGGCAAGAACCCATTCGCCAAAGGTCAGTCCATGAAGAGGCTGTTAGAGGATTACATGCAGGGGGTGGCCTTCCCGGCTGATGGTACTTTCGACATGAGCTGTTTTGCCCGGATGCTACACGCCACGGATACGAGGATGCCTCTTGTACAGATCTATCCCAGCCATTTTCCTGATGTTGTCAGGCCTGAGGCCAGGACCATCATAATAACACGTAATTATGACGCCAGTAATGCTGCCGGCCTTCATTGGGTGCCTCCAAACACTGTGAGAAGGGATGGTAATCTCTGGAAGTTGTGTTATATCGCACAGACTGAACCACTGCAGAATGCCCTGTTGGCAGGGCACTGGAGCGCGGTGGCATTTTCGAGACATCTGGACGATGATATAACGCACTGGTGGAAATCCAGCCGTGCTTCCGACTTGCCTGTCGGCGCCTCGCACGAAGACATGATATCAAATACCCGCATGTGGGACGCTTGTGTGTATGTTCGAACAAAGAGCTACGTGCCTCGGGAGATGCGAGACCAGGTCCTTGCGTCTTGCGGTGGGCAACATAAAGTGTACTGTAGACGGCACAACTACCCACTTATAATAGCACCCACAACGGACAAGCGCGAATGCTGCTGCCTGGATGGTGCCCTGCCGGCTTTTGGGCATTCTGATTCTCTGGAAAGGGATTCGCGCAGCGTCTGCGCTAAGAAGGCATCGTTCGCGTGTGTCATGGACGACTGCAGTAGCGCCATCTGCAAGAACCATCAAGCCTCTGTGGTCGAGTGGACGGGGAAGTTTTTTACGGGCAGCGACTATTGCGAGTATACTCGGGTGCAGGGAGACCCGGACTTGGATTTCCACGGAGATACGAAAGGCCTAGCGGAGAACTTGCCCATGACAATGGACGAGGATCTTGTAGACGACGCCTTTGATTTTGAGGAGGATACGGTAGCAACAGCCGACGTAACGGATGATGAGTGCTCCGACGACGGAAGCGTCTTCATTCCCGAAGACGATGGGGAAGGGTTCGAGGCGCTGTACAGGCTGAGAGATAACCTTGACAACGATGTGTTGATGGCTAACATTATGCAGGGCACGGATGATATGGAGGATGTTACCGCGTTGCTGGAAGAGGATGTAGAAGCGGCGATGGACGGAGAGGTTGACCTTCCCACAACAAACGCAGGAGCTCTCCCCATATACTCTGTTACGGAGGGGGATTACAAAGGTTGCACTATCAATAACCACGTGGTTTTGAACAGTTTCGGCAACATGCTTATACGACGTAATTCTCGCATTACTGGCACACTCAACCAAAGGCACTTTTTACAGAGGATGGTGGCGCGAGTGCCGGGCGATTCTCTGCCGCTAGCATATCCAGAAGGAATGCTCTTCTCCAACCATTTTTACACTGATACTTTGGACGGGACTATCATCGGGGCCCTACCAGCAGCGCTCCTTAACTCGGACGATGTGTTGGCAGAATGGGGCTTCGCTTCGCTGGAAGATCACTACAGAACACGCATATCGAATCCGTCTTTACTAGCGTCCTCGGATCCCAAGTACCATCTTTTTGCCCTCGACTGCTTGGTTAACCTCGGTCTTCGAGGCAACGATTCGAGAATCATAATGCGACGCGGGTTTGCCGAAACACAGAAGGCCGGTGGGGTGAGGTTCAAAGGTTCCGATGACCGCATTTTCGATACAGAACAGGTTGATTCGAGGGCTACAGTAAACAAACTTGCAGCTGCCATCAATGAAGACAGTCCTACGTATTTCTACACTCATACGTGCAGCATGAAAACACACTTCGGACTGAAGCTATTGTGGGATTGGTTAGATAGCGAGGAGATGCTGGCCAAGGTCTGCACGGGAGGGGAGAGCGAACGGGAGAAAAAAACCCTACGTAGCGATCTCGTCAATGGGAGTGGTGCACTGTTGCTGCGCGTCTGGATGGAAACCATGCACATATGGATAGCTTATATTACGAAAAGTCCGGAAAAGCCGATAGGCGACGTTACTGACTTCCTCTTTCGCATGGAACTACAGGATGCCAAAGCGAACTTACCCCACCTACACGCACTTCTTTGGACTGCCGATGATCTGGAAAGCGAGGAGGGGTTGGAAGCAGCGATGGACCGAATTCGCGGGTTCGTTGGGGACATCGTCCGTCCGGAGGAGAGAGAAAGGTACAAGCGGGAAGGGATATTCGAGGACGACGCCGCTGTTATAAGATTCATGGACATGATGCAGAAATTTCTCGTGCATCATCATAAACGACGCTGTTTTATACCGTCCACTAAGCTGAACGAGGACGGGAGCCATGTCGACGGGGAGGAAATGAGGTGCAAGGCCAACAACAACCGTCGTGACAATCCCACTCCTGGGAAGCATCACATCAAGACAATACGGATCCCTCACTCAGCCGAAGCTGTCGATGTGTTAGAGAAGTTGGACCTCGGAGGCGTGGATGAGTTAGGGGACTTTGTCCCTTTTCTGGATTGCCTCAAGGCAAGCAAACATTACCCCCCAGCTCACGGAGACGAGGGTATTATATCAGCTGTTTTTGGGGCTCTTGTAGCCAGAAATCCATCCATGAGCAACGCGCAAATGGCGACAGGGTACACGCTAGCTCGGTATCTGGCGAAGTACATTCTTTCTATTGACACGTACAATGCAATTTCCATCAAACCTCCAGAGCCAAAACAGAGCCCTGACGAGTTCAACGTGCACGGGCAGGAGCTGCCTAACCAAAAGATCACGAGTAATCGGATCAGGCAGAAGCGGCGTCAGAAGACAGAACAGGGGAAGCAAGTAAGGCAGCGTAAAGGTAGGGCATTCAATGTGGCAGAGTTTTACCTGATGCTTTTCGGTTACGATCCGGTGATCACCAGCTTCGACTTTGTGCATGTTATGTCTCGTTCTTTCGACGAGAGAGCGGCGAGGAAGCGCATGCGACCAATTGATGCAATAAAGAATCAGTACAAGAACACCCAACAGCACGTGGCGCTGACTCCGGTTAATGTGATTCCTGCCCATCATGCACGGGTCGACGCGAATGTTGTTCCATGGAGGCACTTCCGGGAGACCCAGGTGGAGATAATCTTGGACGACTTGTACTCACCGCTTTCGACTTCGCAAGTGACAACTTTCTCGGCTAGACCGCCTGAGCTTGCGTTCGTGGCCAAGCATGGCGATTATAGAAGATGGTTTACTGAGGAGAAACAGTCGGGAAAGATTACCGAGCTGGTCGACTGGGCGCTGGAAAACACCGAGGCAGAGGTTTCCCGGACTGCTTGGATAGACGGCTTCAACAACCAGATGAAGGTCAGGAAGGCCGCGGTTCCTCGCGTCGTGGAATTGCTGGAAAAACGCGAGCTCCCTTGGTTCGAAGGTTACGACGAAATGCTTCGTCTTTTTCGCCAGCTTCAAGTAGTATGCAATTCGACAAGGCTGGATGGCGAGGGTTGGAATCTCCTTGGTATGTTCATATCGGATTTCTACGAAGAAAAACTTCCGGTTGTTTGGTACGAGAGCGTCCGTCCAACAAGGACCAACCGCTTTCTGATCCACTTGCTCCTGACAATGGGCAACATCAGAGATGAGTACGACCTTTTCTCGTGCGGTACGATACGACACTCCTTCATCCGATGTGGACTGCTGGATCCGGACCAGCCTGAACTAAGCGCAAAGCGGTTAGCCAGAGACTATGTCACCGAGCAATTGACACAGTTGCCTGCAGGCACAAACACCTTTGACCAGTATCTCGTCGCCGCGTATGAGAGTATTTCCTCCTTGTTTGTTTATGACCGCATAGAGACGACAGATGTTCCAACAGTACTCTATTGTCATGCCGTTGAAGAGACAGAAGAAAAGATCCTGCAACACCTTAATAAGTCGAAATTGGATCTCGTCAGATATGTACGGGCGGAGCTCCTGGAGTGCGGAATGTCGGGGATTCCGTCCGAGGATGAATGCATGGAGGCAACAGTCCACGCACCCTGTCAGTGGGATCCGACCGCCATGCAACGGCATCCAGACCACCCTGAGGAATCGTACGATGAACAGCAAAGAGTGGTTAAGACGACAATGCGTTTAGTGCAGCATTACAGGAGTGCGACACCAGAGTTCACAAAGGGAATATGCCACATCGGAGCCGGGGGTGTTGGAAAGACTACTGTGCTCCTGTTGGAGACTCTTTACTGTGTCACGCAGGGACTTAATTCGGCGGTTACAGCCATGTTGTCAGAACGGGCCCAGGAACTGGGGGGAAGGCACATCCACAACATGTTCTGCATACAAGGGCGTGACGGAATCATCTCCCCGTCACAAATGTGCGAGCGGGCGGTTGCTGCTTTGTTTAGAAACCCTGCGAAGTTAGAGGTTCTCATCAGGTTGGACGTGCTGGCTTTAGACGAGGCTGGTGCGATTCCTTGTGAGATACTAGCAGCGATGGATCATATCCTTCGGTACGTGCGCAACAGTAACAGGCCTTGGGGGGGGGTGCTGATCATTGCCACAATGGACTACCTGCAGATAGAACCAGTTTCGGGACGGCATCCGCTCATGAGCCCTACCTTTACGACATGCATGCTGTTTCGGGAACTCAAACACAGTGTTCGCGCGGCTCTTGATGCGGACTGGAGGCGGCTCCAGCAGATGACCCGTCTCTCTGTGGATGAACTGGCGGACGAGAACACTAGGGCCGAGTTCATCGAGCTTTTTTCCCGCATCTGCTCCTTCGTGTATTCTTTGGAGGACGCCACCATTCCAGCGAACATCCTGTATGCTTTCGGTAAAAAGAAGCCAATCAGGGAGCAGGAGAAACGAAGGCTGAAAGAGTTGAGGAGAGACCCAGCACGTCGCTTCGTTACCTCCACGGCCATAGACGAACACCGTACCGTAGATGGCAATTTTACACCAGCACCGCGCCCTTCCTCTGACGAACTTGATAGGCAGAGCAGAGAGCAACGCGAATTGGTTTTCTATGAGGGCGGTAGGTACCAGATAACGTACAACAGGGATACCGACCAAGGAACGTTCAGCAACTCGCAGCTCGCCGTGCTGTTCGACTTGCCGGAGCAGTCTGTGGTCGACGCCAAGCGTCCGGTAACACTAGTGGTGGCTCCCGCAGGGTGCAAGTTCATTCCGGATATGACCGTGCAGAAACAAGAACTCCTCGAAATGGGTTGGCGAGAGATGAAAGTGGGGACCCCCACGCGTGATGTTGTGAACGTTAACGGCGGAACCAGGGCGAAGCGGACGCAATACGGTCTCAGACCACATGTGGGATCCACCATCCATGGTGTCATGGGACAGACGATAGCATCCTTGTTGACGAGAGTCGACAGAGGAGACAAGACGGTCGACTATTCTGTGTGGATGCCGGCAATGGTGGTCGTGCTGCTCTCTAGAACACGGCTGGCCGAGCAGACTTTCTTCTGGGTGAAAGAAGGAACGACACCAGAAACTGTTGCCGAAACACTGTACGACGTTCTTTCTACGCCAAGCAGATTCCGAAGGCACTTGACCCGTATCTTGAAGCAGCTCTGCTATGATGGTACAGGAGTGTCGCCGACTCCTTACAGTGTTAGCCACGCCACTTCCGTATTCCGCGTGAAAGATATCGCACTGCCTATACACAGGCTAGGCTACGTGTACCTGCTACTATCCTCCAGAGACTGCAGAACAGTTTACATTGGATCCGCTGCCGACCTGCTCCATCGCTATGAGTTGCACAACTCCGGGTCTGCCACTAAGCAGACGGCTCCGGTAAAGTACCGACCATGGGCGATTTTAGCGTACATTGTTGGCTTCGACTCCGACAAAGCGAAGTACACTAAGGTCGAGAGGACTTGGATCTCAGCAAAGAACGAGCTGGTTAGACAAGGCACTTCCATAATGGAGATAGCAAACCGGGGCAAGGACATTGTGGCGCAGCACAACGAAAACACAGGCGATAGCCTCCAGTACGTCAGCTGTGGTACGATTGAGAGGATGACACAGACATAGTATTCTATACATAATTAATCAGAGCCTACTCTCGCGGCACTGTACTACTTTGTAACTTCGATCCCCCGCTTCAGGAGTCCTCTTCCACCTCGCTAAAGAATTTGTACTTCAACTCGATCTTTGCTCCCACCTCGCCATGGCCTCCGACATTCCATCTGTCTGTTTCCTTTGGGGCTTTGTCGGCCAAGTCCTTTTCCGCAATTTCAGCATAGTAGAACGTAACGACTTCGCTGCTGTTCAAACTCATCTCTGCCTCGGGAACATGAATCCGC
Source organism: Herpochondria borealis (assembly GCA_032274145.1). NCBI lineage: Eukaryota > Rhodophyta > Florideophyceae > Ceramiales > Ceramiaceae > Herpochondria > Herpochondria borealis. The sequence continues at coordinate 17,754 of JAVCKV010592069.1, forward strand.
CATTCTTCTGTTGGCTCTTCGAACATCCTGCGAACAGTGTAACGACTGACCTCATAGGTACACTCTTCCGCGGCCCCAAACTCATTGTAGTACGTTCCGAATTTCTGAAAGCGGCACTTACCCTTCTCGTTCGTATTCTTGTAGACACCACTGATCATTTCTTCTGTCACGATGTTCTCGGTCGCAGTTACGACAACTTTGATTGCAACAGGGTTTCTGTTATACAAGATTGGTGCCCATCCACGCATCTCATCGAAGAGTTCGTTGTAGTTGGGACCACCGAAGTCTTGGGTAGCGTGCATCTCCAGGACCGACACGTAATCCGCAGGGTCAACGATGCCTCCAACGAATTCCTTCAGCACCGTGCCTCGAATACGACGCAAGTCGATGCAAGCAACCAGTTCCTTCGCATACTCTATATCATGGTTGGCGACGCCCCATTCGTCCACAAGGCGAAGCAAGGATAGCTCAGTGGCATGTAGGTCGTTTCTTTTAAGGATCTCCTTCACAGCGACCTTCCCCAAGGACAACAGTGGGTGCAACGCTGGCGTGTATCTGCCAATATTCTTGGCTATATTCTGCACGCTGTTTTCCACGATGAATCTGGCGTCTTCCAACGCGCTTTCTTTGAAGAAGTTGAAGATGAGATAAGCTTCCTCGACACTGTTGTAATCCTGCAGACGGCTCGAGGTCACTCTCATCAATCCAGCGATGCAGTAGATGTGACCAAATGCGTACAGCTCCAGCAGAAGCTGCGCCCGACGGACACGCAAAGCAGCACTGGCATCAATCTTGGTTCCGTCGTCTCTCCGCTGCTTTTTCACACTGAGTTGTTCCAGCTCTATCGCTCCTGTCAACAGGTACCCGACAGCAAACCGAATGGTCTCTGTCTTCGCATCGAGCATCACAGTGCTTTGGCAGCCCTCGCTGAAATTACCATAAAGGCTTGTTTCAAAGTGTTCCGCTGCACTAGCCACGGCAGCACGGTTGAAATCTACTTTGCCGCCATCACTACCGACAAAGACAGCATCATGGAACTTGGTGTTGTGTTTGAGCCCAGCACACACTTTGAAGGTCTGACCGGTCGAATACTCGTAAGTACTGATGTTGTTCATGTTTGTCTTCTTGCGCGACGGCATCAAAATGGAAGCAGCAGCACCCATCGTGTTAACTTCAGCAAACGGATAAAAATGAAAGAATTTGTGGTTGATATTCCGGGCATATCTTTTGCGCGAGGCAGCTATACATTATTTCTCATAGTGAAATATCGAATCCCGTATACGACATCGAACCGTTGGGTGCGGCAGAACTTGGAACTTCAAGGCTTCTGACACGGTGCTTCTGGATATGGGTCTAGACCGTATCATCCGGTCTGGACCGGCATATGCTTCATAGGGTCACAAATCCAGCATTATCATGCCCATCATCGAACCAGACGATGAGGACGACCGTCCCACCACACCTGCCAAAAACCCCATCTTGCCACGTGGGCACGTCTTCTTCCAACGTGAGAGTGCCCAAGGAGGTGACCTCGCTGGTGTTCTTTCAACCCAGGACGGCTTCAACGACATCCTTATGAGCCGCGACAACACGGCCGCTCTCATCAAGGGAACAAACAGAGAGGATTGGGTCTTGTACCTGTCTGATGATCCTCCCAATTCTACATCAACCGAGCAGCAGCTCATGACAATCTTAAATCGAAGACATGTCCGTGTCATCAGCAGAACAGTCGTTCCCACACCGACTGCGGTAAATTGGGAGTACAGCAAGATGAGGGCGTGGTTGCACAGCAATCGAGAAGCGACTTGGGTGCCTGATGGCATCTACGCGTGGTTTGCCAATGAATTGGGCCACCCGAATGCCAGGAACGGCAAAGAGGCCATGGACAGGAACAAACTCCACTTTATACCCCATGCTTTTCTCTTGGTCGTTCTGGTCACCCGGTTCAACAGGATTGATGTCCAGATATTCTTCTTCGAATATAGATGGTCCTTCGAGGTGTTCAGAGAGTGCGTCCTGCGTGTTTACCAAGTTTGCTTATACGACGAGGAGGACTTCAGGGAAGATGGATACGTCGACAACTTCACCCGCTGCTGGATCGAGGTGGAAAGCGTTTTCCGCAAGTACCGCCAACCCTTGCGTAAATCTGATGCAATCCAGTTCTTGTAACTCTGCCAGGCAAGGGCGCACTTGTGCGCCCGATGACTGGCAGCTCCTCGGCAGCGCCACTAAGGCAGCCGTAGTCACACAACCCTTAATGTTCATTAACATACAAGATACATTTTAAACTCCTCTTTGCACACGTGCGACCAACGCCACTAAGGCAACCGTAGTCACGCAACCTTTAACGTTCATGGAAATACAAGATATGTTTTAAACTCCTCTTTGTTCCCGCACGCGAGCGACCACAGTAGCGCACTGTTGTCTCTATTACTGTTTATGTACGCATACTACATGTTTGTTATCACTCGCACAGTTTGCCTTCCAGTACTCGGCACCTTAACGTACTGTCTTTGCTACTATTTATTAATATGAAAACATTCTTAACGTGCTGCGGTCGTTGGTCGTTGGTTGGATCTTTACTTAGTGGCTGCTTTCTTCGAGCCTTCGACAGCGCTTTGCGTTGCGGCGTCGTAACCAAAGTACAGCATCTCTCGCACGAGATTGGCGAACTTCTGGTGATCGTCTTCCTTGTAGGTTACCAGAAGCTCGTGCCAAAGATCTCTTACCAACCCGGTAGAATGAACGCCTCCTTCCACTTCAAACCTTCCGTTGAATTTGGCGGCTTCCTTCAGCTGGAGCAACGGGGGTAGGAGATCCTTCAGTTGAAGCAGTGGGGGTAGGACACTTTCGGGGGATAGAAAGTTGTTGGTCCTGAGCTGGTTGTGCACTTTGTGGATCGCATCGAACAGTTGTTTGTCGCGACGAGCGACCTCCATGACTCCACTGAATGCACGCTCGATCTTGTTCGGATGTACGACGTTCTTGCTGTATGTCTTGCCGTTCTTTTCGAATTCCAGAGACTCGGTCTCGTCCTGGGGTGGGAGCGATGCAGCGGCAGTGGCGAGACAAACACTGTCGCTCGAAGATGCCACAGCAAGGTCTTCTACAAACTTCACGAACTTGCTGGTTCCTTTCTGCAGCAAGTTGTGCAACTCGGTCTTCTCCATCTCTTCCTTAGAAGCTGTGACGTGATAATCGTACAAGCCGAGCTTTGCAAGTTCGAGCCTTGGATTGCGGGAATTCAACACAAATTGCCTCAGTTCCCTGCTCGTCAGAGCTTGAACGCCTGTCTCGAAAGCAACCTCCGCACTGGGAACACTGCGGTTTGCAAGAAACACGATGCAATCGTCGTCGTCCTCGCTTTCGCCGTCGGGAACAGAGGCATTCCTTGCAGCAACGGCGCGAAGGTTCTTTCTTTCGAAATCGCTTACCTGTAAAGAACAAACGCAGTGGTAAGATGCAGCAATGTGACCATAACTTCCACCGGCTCAGCTTGCAGTGCACTCACCAGTTTCAACTGCTCTTTCGTTGACACATCCGACAGGAACCGCTTCTTCCTTGGTTCTTCATCGGTAGAAAGAACCTGTCTCTTTTTAACCACTCGATGCTGTAGCTTCACGTCCTCAACAGCAGGCAGGCAAACAACGTTCACCTTCACAGGAGTGGTCTTCCCGACTTCTTCGTCCGAAGTGGGGTCTTCCGTAGAGACGCCTCCTGTGCGACCGTCAGAGACTCCCTCCGTCCCGAAATAGTCCATGCCTGGATCGCCGCCGTCATTTTCCATCTGGGTGTAGAAGGCATTGAGATTAGCGTCGTCATTGGGATCGGGATCGTAATTAGAGAACTCTTCTGCAGTGGGGTCAGTCAGCCCGGTCACGGCGGGGTCAGCCGGGATACCGACAGACGCTTTTCCTTCCACAGGGAGCGAGGCACCGCCATCGTCGACATGGATCTTGTAGTTTTGGCCAAATGTTCCTGCCTGCCTCTCCTCAGGTGCTGCTTCATTCGCTCCGGAAGAAGTTTCTTTCCTCTTGCCACAAAGAGCTGTCTGTGAGAGACGTTCGGGTGCCGCTGTATCCACAGGGTCGGTCACGGCGGCTTTGTCTTCGCCCTTCGTTCTCGACGGTGTCACTACAGCCATCTCCTTCGAAAGGCCAATGACACCAGCGGGTTTCTGGGCGATCGCGGTTAACGCAGCTGGAGAATGGACGAATCCAGGCGCGGTGGAGGGGTGGCCACTGTTTCCAGGATCTCGAGTCGTCTTGGTGCCTTGTTCCGCTGTCACTTCCGAGGTCCCTGCAGTGACACTGGGCATTTCTTCGGGCTCGTGGTTCAATGCATCTGCTTCGTCCTCTTCGTCCTCTCCATCGGCCTCTTCGTCGTTGGCAGATGGGGGGTATAACCTCAAACGCATCTTGGTGGTCAGATAAAACGAGTCGACAGTCGTCTTCTTCTTCTTCTTGCTCTTGGCGCTCTTCTCAATACAGCCGTCAATGTACTCCTTGATTTCCATGTCGTAATGCCCGCGGTGGAAACTGCCTAACAGTAGTCCACAGTACCGATTGATGTACTCTGCGAGCCTTGCTTGCTGCAACGTTTTCTTCGGTTTCAGCAGCACCTCCGTTAGCACTTTGGCTCTGTCTACCGCCACAATTTGGCCGAACCTCTTGTTCTTCCAAGGAGTGTCTTTGTACTCCGTTAAAGATGCCTGAGAGATGGTCACTAACTTGGTGTAGGGGTTGGCGCCACCCGGGCCTGCGCCTGCTAGAACCACTGGCATCACCGCCACACCCGCTGCTAACCCAGAACCCTCGGATGCGGAAGCGTATACCTCTCGTAAATCATTGGCCACATAGCCGTTCGGCTGGGTGCTCCGAGTCTTTTGTTCCGCACACCCAGCATTGCCACTGGTAAGAGCACTCTCGTCCTCGGCAAGTCCACCTCCTCCTGGGGCCATGCCGCCAGTAGCCGTTCCTTTCTTCTTGCTCGAACGAGCCATATCTGTTTTTGTGAACGCACTAAGAGAACCCTGCCATGCAACTTTCATTGAACAGCGTTGAGGTCCGGATCTTTGGTGACACTTCTCTTGCGCCTGTCACAGTCTTGCAAAAGTCCCGATCTTTCACGGTATCTTCGTCATATCTTCGGCAAAGACTACAGGCTTCTTGCAAGAAGATCCACCTGTTACGAATGACCGCTCTGGACCTAATTAACCGGTCTGGACCAGTTTAGCACAGCCGCCTAGAAAAGTAAAGATCCAACACCCCGAACACACGGGTGTCAGTGGTCACAGATGGCAGCCGTTCTGGACCCGAGCAACCATCCTGGACCCGTTTAGCACAGTCGCCTAGACAATTGGAAGATCCAACGCCTGCAGAACGACTCCAGATACCCCGATCTGGACCTAAGCAACCGTTCCGGACCAGTTTAGCACAGTCGCCTAATCAACTGAAAGATCCACCGCCAGCGGAAGGACCTTGGATACACCGAACCCACTGATCTCGGTGGGTCACAGATAGCACCCGGTCCGGACCGGTTCAACCCGGCTGGGTCCACTTCCGCGTTGTCGAACCTTGTTGCGAAGCACACAATCTTCGACTCGTCCTCCTTTCCTTTTGGTATCATCTACCTCGCAACTTGTCTTCTGCTTCGTAAACAATGCCGCTGGAGAAAGAAATAGACTTTGATCCCGCGTGCATTCTTGAGAGTTTCGCAACCATGCGTCATTATTTCGCCAAGAAGCACACTATTGTAGATGCCCTGCACTTCAACAGTTTCCAGCATGAGCCTACATCATATCATCGCAGAGTGGTCATCGGTAGATTACTCGCCATCACCGCCCCCAAGAACGGTGCCATCTACGGCAGAACTGTGAGCAACAAGTTCAATAAAACAAGCCAACAGCAGGCTCAGCCATCAGCACTAATGCTTGTGTTCGGCGACTACTTTAACATGCCCAATTGCTTCTGCATCTTTCTACAGCGCAAGAACCAATTCCAGCTTCTTTTTGGGGCTGACGCTTCCAGGAGCGAGCTGGTGCGAGTTGGAGATATGTTCGCTGTGAAAGACCCCAAAATCTGCGAAAATGTCCTCGGCGACAGCATCCCTATTCTCAAGGAGCCCAAGCTCATCGTCGGCATCACGCCATACGCCTGGCCGACCCACAAGCTCTCCAAGTCCCTCACGGCTGATTGGCAGGTTTTCTTTGATCAACCTGGTAAACGGATCAAGGTGATAGGTCCCGAACTCAAGCAGTCGCGTCAGTCGGGTTCCTGCAATGGATTCACCTGCGACAAGCAGTCTTATTGCCAGGGATGCTTTGGGAAATGCCCCACAAGGAAGCCTATTATCATGGAGTGCTCCATCCAAGTTCATGACGTGCTCGGGTTCGGGGTTCGTCCTTTCGCCTACGTGCAGGGCTTCTGTTCTCTTCGTTTCACCACCATGTTCTTCGAGGACTTGTCGACCCTCTCTCAGAAGCACCCTGTAACCATCCAAGGACTCAATGGAGAACTCGATGAGCTTATCGACGACATGGTCGATGTTCTAAACACAATTTGCGGCTTTACCATCTGTGGGTGGCATCGACAGGGACTCACAGGCGACGACGCTTCCGGTGACCAGCTGGCTAACGCGGGAACCATGGCTCATTTCATACTCGTACAACCGTCCGACCCCATGGCCCTACAGCACCCGGATTTCAAGAAGCTACTCATCAAAACCCCTACGGACGACACGATCCCACTCAATCTCCCAAGAGTCAATCTAGCGGCTCCTGTTCTCCAACCCACCAGTCAGGCTGCACCTGCTGCTGCCAAGGCTACTCCAGCGCTTGCAGATGAGATCAAACGCAAGCGCAAGAGCCAAGGCAAACCCAAACAGGACCGTGCCTCTTCCAAGTCCAGTGCAAAGAAGGCGCCGCCTACCGTAAAGGAAGAGCCGCAGCACGGGCACTTCACCAGAGGCCAAGGGAGTTCCTGGATGCTCGAGCACAACGACGACGACGACGCGCCCGACTCTTTCAGCTGTTGAGTTCGTCCCTTCTGTGCATCTTCTGTATGTCCCCTTCACTTGTAGTACTATAGTACTGTATGGTACCGTAAATAATACTAAATAGCTCCGTATACTAACCAACATTCTCCTAGTTACTAGACATGTAGACGCATATGAGACCACCCTTCCTCAGCAGGCGGGTGGGATATGAACAACGATCTTATGGCGCCACGAGCACTGCTACAGCGTCCTATTCTTGCACTACCTGCAACTTCCATTGCCGGATTCCAGTTTCGGTACCGGACCCATCAGAGCTATATCTCTTTTATTGCCGATTTAAAGCTGCGTGTGCTACTTGTTGTTGTTATTGTTAGTTAGTTAGTTCAGTATTGTGAGTGCTGAGATGGCAGCTTAAGTGGGGTTTGATAGTACCATCATATGCAGTGTCCGATGCCCCATGCTGCAAAGTTCTGTGAAATTCAGGAGAAGCAAGATCATCGCGTTACGTACAACAAGTGCTCAGCAGGATTTTCGCAGATAAATCTTGAGTCGATAAGCAGGGATGAGACGTCATGATGGCTTGGTCGGTATAATGTACTACAATACATGCACATGTAAAGTACTGGTATTCTGATGAAATGGCGCATGTGCTCCGCAGGATGCCGCCGCACCCTCGAGTCACTCGATCGCTCGTGAACAATTATCCTACCGGTAAGCACGTGAACCTTCTGAGTATTTCTAAACGTACAGCACATATACCGGGTATGTATGCTACATACAGGTACTACGGTAGTACTACAGAACAAGTGCAATTAAAACTACAGATGTACGGTACTGCTACTAGTAATAGTAGCTACTAGTAGAGCGATACATACCTACTTGGCATACAATAATAAGACGTCAAATATATATTGAGCTGAGCGGTCGTACACGCACGCACAGAACCAATCCTACACACATGGGCCAGTGATTCGCAAATGACCATCTTAAGGCCTACTTTCCAGTAGGACTGGCAAAAATGACCTTTAGTATGTAAAAAGCCGGCAAAATGACCGCAGACGGAAAGTAAAAAACTCTTACTGTAGTACTAGTATAAGTGAAAAAACTGAGTGCTACATTACTGTAGTGCAGTATTACTAGTACTGTACTTTAGAGGCACTGTGCTACTCCGCGTCGTCAAAATGACCGCTACTAGTACAGCTACTACTTGCTAGTACATGTACTATTACTAGTAGTCCATTTATGACCTCCAGGTCATCTACCCCCGACGCTACTACTAGTAGTACGACCGGTACTACCGGTACTAGTAGTACATGTACTTGGTACTCGTATCTTGATACGGTACCGGTATGACATGAGCGTGGGAATCGAATCAATCGAATCGATGTATCAGTTACACACAACAGCAAAAGCAATCCACAGCCACCAGCCACCAAGCATTATCGTCCTAGCAGAAGACGAAGCAAGCAAGTACAACATAAATCACAGCCAACAGACACAGCCTCACAAGCCAATATACGCACCGTCTACAAATCAAGGAAGCAAAGCAACAACGACAGCTACGATACGATGACCGATAAGACAGATAATACTACCGTCGAACTTGCGACCGTTGAGAAAGGTAACCATGTGGTCTTGTCGGGCTTGAAAAGCGAGGCCGGAAAGAAATTGAATGGGGCACTTGCTATTGTTCTGAGCAACAAGCAAACTGGAGATAACGGGGTTGGGCGATTCACTGTGCGTGTGTATGCTTTGATTGATAATACCAGTGTCATGAACGCTCCTTTTCTTCCAGAGGATAAACCGCAGTCAGGAACACTGATCATGTACAGGGCCCCTGATAAATCTAAGGACCAAAAGGTCAAGGCAGTCAACCTCTCGGCCATTGACGTGAATTCTACTAACAGAGAGCTCTTTGTGACTGCTGCTCGAGGGTATTTGTTTGATAGTAAGAAAGACTTGAAAACGCACAGCTTTTGGTATGAGCAACTGAACAAGATTGCCCCCGACCTACTTGACATTGCCGTGGGACATGCCTTCATTTTGGGGGAAGCCAAAAAATACAAAAAAGTGGCAGAAGTTTATTCAAATACACTCCCTTTTATTGTGAAGCCTCCTGACATTGATGAAAACACATTTAGCGCACGGTGTGCTTCGGCGGTTATTGCCTTGGGGAAAGGTGGCAGCAAGAAATGGCTGTTGCAAGGGTTTGAGATTGTTTTAATGATGCCAATCACCACTAGTGTGGGCATTGAACACTTCGAAAATGCCTACACTATGCTGTCTGTTCAATGTCAAGAACGCCATCTGGTCGGCAAATTAATGACGGATTTCGATCAAGATGTTGTCCAGGCCAACTTGAAAGCGGCCAAGGTTTTCTATGCCATCGAACCGGACCGCCTTGAGCGTATTGTTGTCTTGGCAACTGCCTATTGCCATACGGGAGAATGGTTGCAGGGAGCCAAGTTATACCGCAGGGGGTTTGCAATTATGGAGCACAACCAGGCGGCACGCACCAACCGCCTGTACTCGATGGACGAGATTAGACAGAGGGCAATCTCAGCCCAACTGCACTGCCCGGGCATGCCATTGGAACATTACGTGAAGGTGAACTCGGATGGGGAGACCATGGACTGCCTCCGCATTGAACACCGTGCTCGGGTTCGTTATTTTCCAGAGGGCGGTCTACTCCAAGACTTGACTTTTGGCCAAAACCCAGCCGATGTGAAAAACGACTTTCCTGTTCCTTCCTGCATGGACGACGCAGAAGTTTTCCCAGCTTCCTTCTTGGAGCAGCTACAGTGGACTGGGTAAAGCTAAGACCAAGACAACCATGCGCGAGGGTGAAGGGATGCCTATTCTTACTGTTCCGGTTCCGGCTCCGGTACCGATATGTATATCAGGTATTGAGTTCAGTGGGCGGGTAGTATGAAGATGATGTGCGTGCGTCGTGGTCGGTATGTTCAGCAGCACCAAGACGTGACACCATGGGAATCTTTTAAAACAGTAGTACATGTAGATAAAATAAAAATGTCCAGTGAATGTCCAGTGCGTATTTTATATCATCTCTGGTGTTTGCTTCGTAGCAGGCTAGTGCATGTACCGTAGGTGCTTCGATAGCTTAGTTTTATATTCTATTTGAGCCCTACCAATAGCTCTACTAGTCGCCCTTCATTTACATTTACATTTACATTTACCTTAAGCAACCCGGCTGGAGGCTCAGGATTTTAGACTTTGTTCTGGTCTCAACAAGGTTACAATCTGTGCAGACGTCATCAACAAACCTTTGATCATGTTAAAGGAAATGGTGTCCCATTGGCCTCAATAGAAACGATGGCATGATCGGCGATTTGAATGGTGGGATCACTGGTGTCAAGGGGGAAGTAGCAAGAAGGAGTGACAATGAGTTTCCGACTCACAGCCTGATCGGTACAGAAAAAGTCACCCGCTAGTACGCCCATGTGTAACTCGGGCAAACATTTGACGGGGAATGTCTTGTCTCTGCGGTTATTCTGGCGGACCAAACCACCCAAGGGGCAAAAACCTGGACCAAAATCGCCCTGTATAATAACGCCAAGCTGATTGGTTGGGCCTACTCCATGACCTTGGTATTTGGCACTTTCTCCGAGCGTGACATTGTTGGGAGGAGGCCCGTAGCGAAAGTAGTCCCACAGAACCTCCCGATTCCTATCGGTGTCGCCAAGCTTGTGTACGTTTCCTACTGTGTAGTAGCGTTGGGTTCCCCCACTGATAGCGGTGGGTTCTTGTTGGTACAAGCGAGCAAAGAGGCCCATTCGTCCACCAAGGCGAATTTCATACCCGTTGGCATTGATACCGCGCACTGGTTTCTTTTCGAAATATTCTTTGGGCAGCGGATCACGAAGAACCATGGCGTCCGCAATGAAACACTTTGACAATATAGCATTTCCGTGTAAACTCAGAGCATCTCGTTGCCCCACAGTTGCATTCTGCTCTTCTTCGGTGCCTCGGGTGAGTTCGACGAATTCGAGTCCCCACGCGAAGTTCATCCCCAGTTCCAAAGCCAATCTTCTTGCAGTGTGGACATTGAAGCTACGCGCCATACCAATGTCCATTTCATTCATCAAAATCACATGTGGTTCTTGAAGCTCCTTGGACCGGCGGACCAGATCGGCAAACAAATCCCAATGCTTGCCACGTTCGGCATTGAAACCAATCGCCCGCAACGTTTGGTCCTGGTTCCAATCGCAGGCACCGGCTGGGGCAATAGTATTGTCAATTTCGACAGTATCCAAGTTGGGAATGAGCTTGGTGAGTTCAGCATGTTGTCCGTCGCCTGCCTGAGCTCGCCACTTGCTTCGGTATCTGTGTGGAATATACCAGGTCGCGATCGCAAAGTCCATGCTGTAGACATGTCGATCCGTTGATGTATATTGGTCCAACCCGGTATTAATACCGG
>JAVCKV010592179.1:0-29185 GCA_032274145.1 Herpochondria borealis
TTGGTGGATCGTGCGCACCGAATGGGCAGTAGAGGTCTGCAAGGACCTCCTTATTGAGGTCCATGCTGGGCACCTGTACTCGATACCCGAGGGTGTGAGGGACGAAATCCACAGGGTGGGTGTTGGACGCGTTCGCCGACTGTGGTGGGACCGGGGTCGGCGATTTGCGAAAACTACTGCGTACAGTAGATGAGATGAGGTGGTCAGTGTGCCCGTCCGAGTTCCGTTATTCGAAACCGGACCGGACAGACAGAACCTCCGTCTTCAAGTGAGGGGACGTTTTCCCGTTCGACCCTGAGGCGTGGTCCGTTCTCGTCGGCGAGAAATTCCTCATTCCCGCGACGTGCAGGGTGCTCTTACCGAGGACCTTGACAACCATGGTCCTCGCTTTTATGGGTCTATGAATGGGATGGCCACTGAGACGTGTTGCACTCGGTTTTCTCGTGGTCTCGATGCGGTTTATCAAACCGATGAGCAAGCCAGGAGTGGCTTCCCCGGTCGTGATACAGTTTATCGCGACCGTGGTCGTGGGACGGTCGCGAGTGGTAAAAACGCGACCCTTGGGGGCGGAGGTCGCGTTGTGGAGCGAGGGCTAGCCCCTCGCCGTGGGACGGCCCTTCGCTCTTTACACGTCGATGACAGCCGTAACTGGGGCGCCACAGTGGCGTCTCAGGAAGCTGGTTTGGTATCTGGAGAAGCAACGATGGAGGTAGACTGCATCGTTGAGCGGGCTCAGGTGGGTTTGTCTTCTCCGACAGGTACTCGTCGCGTCGATGCGACGGTTTGTACTGTAGTCAACGATCCCATCCCCGATTCACGGCTAGAATGGGCTTGTCTATTATCCCTGTTATAGATTTAACTGGGGATAGCGACAACGAGGGGACTGAAGCCAAGGCTAGTACGGCGGCTCCTCGTATAACCCTCGCGATAAAGCGCGAGGTAATGGAGGCGAGGTCGGCTGACGAGGCAGGAGGGGCCGACCCGGACTATGTCGCCGAAGATCACGAGGTCTACGAGACGGACAGCGACCCGTAACTTCTTTATGAAGTTTAGATATTTTCATTCTTGATTTTATGCTTTAGTGCTATCAGCACGTAGCAGATTATTTTTTAGCTTTTATCGTAAAACATTTGAAATGCTGTTGTAAGGACGGCGGGGGTTCTGAGACGTTGCCGTTCTTGGTTTGGGGAGTTCGATAGAACGTTTAGAAATTAATTAGTGAATTAAGTAATAAACATGTCAGAAACTCCTTAGCAGGACTCACTGATTATGGTTTTAGCATAATCGTTCGAATGATAATATTTTTTGGAAAAAGATTAGTGTCCTTATACTAGTATAAAGCAGTACACACGGCATACTCCCCCCGATTTAAGCGCAAATTACATCCACAAGGAATTTGCAAGAGGAGGTAAATTATGTTAAGGTGGTACTGTTGTACCATCATGCGAGGAATATATTGTGCATCTTCGAATGTATTGGACTGTGGACTTAAGTTCGTCCACCGTATTCTGTATTTCATTCGTTGGCGGTCGAATGAAACTATAAAATTTCGCCGATAAGTGGGCCGGTTTTCTACGTCTCTCTCCGATGCATTTACATCCGGAGTGGCCGGTTTTAAGCGAGGAGAGCGACGACGTCAACGAGGCGGAGGTGCTTTTACTTTTGACAGGGCCGGTAATTCGGGAGCCCTGTTTATAGACGGTTTCACTGTAGGTGCAGCTGGTAATTTTTTCTTGACCGTGTCAGGAACGAGTTGGAGTGGAACAGGCGAGAGACGGTCAAAAGAGACCGTACTGTCCGTTCCGTCCGGTAAGGGGACCACTACGTAGCGGCCTGTAGGGTTGACCTTTATTATTTTTAACGGGTCAGTAACCTCCGTACGGAGTATATGATCCGGCATACCGGAAGTGTTTGCGTCTCGGCGGACGAAGACGAGGTCGCCTTATTTACGAATTCAACGGGACGGGCGAACCCGCTCATCGAAGTTAGTTTTATAACGGCGCTGAGTGTCCGTTATTTTAGTACCTGCCGTTTTCATTAACGTTTTTAGGCGTATTAAGAAACAGCGTTTACCCACTGTCGTCGTTAGACCTTTATTGTCTACCGTCTCACTCTTAGCCAAGGCTAAGTGTGGGGGTAGGCATGTGAGCATTAGGTCAAACGGGGTATAACCGGTGGCGCGGTGCACCGTACAGTTATACCCGTACGCGATGGCATGCATGACCTGGTGCCAATCGTGTCCGTGTTCACTACAGTAGCATTTTAGGGATGCTACTAAAGTCCTATTGAAACTTTCTATCTTCCCGTTAGTTTGCGGGTGGTAGGCCGAGGTGAACGCTTGTCTGATATTTGTGGTAGAACAGACAGCGCTGAAAAAGGCTGCGGTAAACTGTGTACCGCGGTCGGACAATAAATAGGCCGGTTGGCCATAATGGTAAACCCACTCCTTCCAGAAAGCCGGAGCTACTGCAAGAGAGGTTATAGTAAGCATAGGACATACCTGGGACATTTTACTGTACCGGTCTGTCCTGCATAAAATTTATTCATAGCCACCTTGGGTCCGAGGTAGGGGCCCAAGGATGTCTATGGCTACGTGTTCCGCTGGCCTTTTGGCCGGGAATAATTTTAAAAACGAGTGATGACTGCGTAGTTTTATACGCCGTTTGGCACACTCGACACAGTTACGTACTACTCCGAAAGCGTCTGTGACACCTAGTAGCCATTAGAGTGCTTGGTGATCCGTATATATTTGGAAGACTGAGCCTTCCAAGTATGGAAGAAGTATCTGGCACGCCCAGACGACGGCCAGACACTCTCGTTCGGTTACAGAATACTGTTTTCTGCTAAATTTTCTGAACGGCTCCAATAGCCGATTGGGTGTCGCGTGCAGTCCTCATGCGTTTGCGTTAGGAAAACACCAATTTGATAACCACAAGCATCGGTGTCAATACTGTAGGGTATATTGGGACGAGGAAATGATAATATTGGTGGTGCTATCAGTGCATCTTTTAACTTATTAAAAATACAATAATTTGCTCCTGATTAAAATGTAGAAAATTTACAGGTTGTCCCTTTTTAACAGCACATTCAGCGGAGCTGCTGTCCTTGAGAAGTTGAGTACAAACCTCCTGTAAAAATTACAGCGTCCTATGAAGGACTTAATGTGTGTTTGAGTCTGAGGAATTTTAAAATGCCTCACAGTCTCAATGGTTTTTTATGCGCTAGGTTTCTTGGAATTACAATGTGGCCTAAATAGTCCACTTAATTTTTAAATAATTCAAATTTCTTTTACATTAAAGAGAACCCTGCATTTTTAAGACCGTGCAGGATTTTTTCTATCTGCTCAAGGTGCACTACAAAAATTTTAGAGAATATTATTACGTTGTCTAGGTAGACAAGGCATTTTTTCCATTTAAAATTATCTAGAACATTATCCATTGTTCGTTGGAATGTCTCCGGGGCATTGCACAATCCAAACAAGTTTTTTTTAAACTCAAAACAGCCTTCGTGACAGACGAAGGCTGTTTTGAGTCTGTCCTCTTCCCGGAGATTAATTTTCCAGTACCCTCAATTTGCGTCTAGTGTAGAAAACTTGACGGGCTCTCCTAAAGAGTCGAGGCACTCGTCCATTTTAGGTAGTGGATAACTTTCTTTTACAGTTATTTTATTTAACGGGCGGTAGTCGACGGAAAATAATTTCGTACCGTCGGGTTTAGGAACGAGTAGGACTGGTGATGCCCACTCGCCCAAAGAATATTTGATGAAACCTAACTTTAATAGACGCTGGAATTCGTAGCGTTGGATCTCGCGATCCTTTAACCCAGCCCTGTAGAGCTGACTACGAAATGGCCTAGCATAAGGGTCGGTGTCGATCCTTTTCCTTGCAGCTTTTAAGATACCTAAGTCTCCTGAAAAAAAATTGAGTCAAAAGTCTTCAGCATGGTCCTGATCTGCTTCTGCTGCTACGCAGTTAAATGTTTAACGTCAACATTTTCAACTGTGAAACGTTGTCCTTCAGTATTAGACTCAACCCCAGCAGCTGGTGGTGAGGGAATTTTATGTAGGACTTACTTTGGTAATAAAGGGTATGAAGAGGGCCTCTGCATATTGATAAAATCGTACAGAGAGTCCTCATTATTTTCAGATATATCAATATCATTATAAGAAATAATATTGATAATGTTACTGTCCTCTAAAGACGTTGACTCAGTTCCCATGCCCCATGGATCATTGCTGCAGGTACTGTCTTAGAGCGGCCCTTTAATAGGAGCCCTGAGACAGGATTCTACAGTCTTTGAGGCTGTGTCGGTAGACTTGAGTAATTATTTCAATAAAAACACGCTTACTTGTGTGTAGATTTTCCACATAATTTTTTTCGTCATTCGAGACCTCAGAAATATTAGCTATCAAGAACCCAATCATAAGTGCATCTGTTGGATTACCTATTATCTGGTTCTTGCTGAGTATCATCTCGTGAGGTGAGAGGTTAGCTATTTTTATGTAGAATTCTTTAGCTTCTTTTAAAACAACTATGCCGTTGGCGATGCTACATTTTTAAGTACCATAAAACTTGTCGGTACTTTCCAGGAGGAAAGTCGTCTACCGCGCCCCGGTTTTGTACAGTAAGTTGCACAACCGGACCCCTTCACTGTCTCGACACAAGCGAGCGTGCGTTGTCTAATCGGTCCTGATTCCTCTCATCACAGTCGCCTGGAGCTCGACTGTCCCTTTTGCCTTGGAGCGGTTCCGTGCGCGAACTGTAGCGCCGCGATCCGGTATTCCCCCATCTCCCTCGTCTTTGAAGCCTGTGAGTGCGTCTCTCCCGTCCCCGTGCTGTCGCCAGAGAGTGCGACCCGTCTTCTACTTTTCTACTGAGATTAGCGAGCTGTAGCGCCGCTTCCCGCACCCCGTCCATCCGTCTAAAAACGCGCCGTGCGTTGTGTTCTGTCTCCGTCTCCCGTCGTTATTGAGAGCTACGCCCCCTTCGCCTCCAGTCCTTGAAGCCATTGAGCGCGTCTACCCTTCGCCCGTCCCTATTCCCCTGACGCGAGCTAAGAGTCGGTTTGAATACCCTGTCCCCGTTCTACGTCCTAGACGCCTGTGAGTGCGTCTACCCCGTCCGCCACTGTCGCCAGCAGACGCGACCTCCCTTTCATTTACTACTGCTCCACCAACCCGGTCTCAGCACCAGAGAGTGTGCTGTCTACCCGGTATCTCACAGAGCTCCCGGTACTCTCTTTAGGCATATAAAGTCCCCCAGATATCTTTATATCGTATCTGTGTCCCCGTACCTCTAGTTGGGACAGTTCTAGAAAGCTACCAGGCCCCTTTCAAGTGATCACCTGCTACCTGAAAAGAACTACAGTATTCTAGTAGCACTATTCTTGTACAAATACTCCGTAGTTGGTGTGTGTGATACTGCAAAATTCAAGAAACAAAACTGAAACTGCACAAGTAAAAACATTAAATCATGATGCAAATTAATAATACCTTCCATGATTGGAATCGCAGGATCTTGAAATCCTAATTTTCATGGTTCTGCAACATCGCAAACAGAAATAAACGATGAATTAAATCAAATTAAAAGTTTAAACATACTGTGGTTTTAGTTTCACAAATTAAAGGAATTGCTTCAAAAAAGTGGTACGTTGGTGGTGAACGAACTACTCATTCTAAACTTGTTCCAGAAACAGCATTTTCTGACTCATAATATTCCCAAGATGAACATAAGCAAGGATTTTTAGTTGTAACTGATAAAAATACAAAATAAAACAAAAATAATGTACTTAAAATAGCTAAATAAGAGCCATAAGAAGCCACAATAGTCAACTGTAATATGAGTCAGAATCGTCAGGAATTATACGAGGCATTCCTGCTAAACTTAAAACATGCATAGGCATAAACGTAATATTTACTCCAATAAAAGTTGATCAAAAATGAATTTGACCTAAAACTTCAGGGTACTGTACTCCCGTAATTTTTCCAAATCAATAATAAAAACCAGAAAATTGCAAAAACGGCACCCATTGAAAGCAGAGAAAGAAAATGTGCAACAAAATAATACGTATCATGTCAACTATTATCAAGTCCTGAATTTTCTAACACAATTCCTGTTAAATCTCCAATTGTAAACAAAAAAATAGAAGCAATAGAAAATAACATTGGCGTTTTTATCTAATTGAACCTTCTCACATAGTTGCAATTCAATTGAAAATTTCATCCCTGTTGGTACAGCAATAATCATTGTTGCTGCTGTAAAACAGGCACGAGTATCTACATCAAGTCCTAACGTAAACATTTGGTGTGCTCAAACAATAAATCCTAGTATTCCAATTGAGACCATTGCATCACCAATACCAAGGTAACCAAAAACAGTTTTTTCAAAATGTTGCCACGACATGACTAACCATACCAAACCCTGGTAAAATTAAAATATAAACTTTAGGATTCCCAAAAAATCACAATAAGCCTTGATATCAAATAGGATCACCACCACCCGATAGATAAAAAACGCAGTATTATAATTACGATCTGTTAACAACATTGTAAAAGCCCCTGCTAAAACAGGAACTGCTAGAAGAAGTAAAGCAGCAGTAACAAAAAAGATCATACAAACAATGGAACTCGATACATCCTCTCTACAGGATTCTGCATATTTAAACTTGTTAATATAAAATTCACAGCACCTAAAATTGATGAAACTCCAGATAAATGTAATGAAAAAATTGCTAAACCAATGGCAGGATTTGTATAACTTTGAACAGAACTAATTGGTGGATATACTGTCCAGCCTGTTCCTACTACTACTCAAAAAACTGCTTCAACTAAAAGTAAAGAAAGTGAAGGTGGAAGTAACCAAAAAAATCTTTATACGAGGAAACGCCATTTCTGGACTACCAACCATTATTGGAGATATTCAATTACCAAAATCACCAATCACAACAGCCATTACTATAAAAGACTCATTAGGAAAGCACGTGCAATAATTAATACATTATCAACTTGATGATTTCCTAAACGTAAATAATTTCCAGGTTGTGCAAGTTCCTTACGAATTAAAATCGACATAAAACCGCCAAATAAATCAGAAACCCACCAAAAATCAATCATAATGCTCCAATATATTTGTGAATAGTTGAAACTAACCAACGAGAGATTCAATGAAAATTTAATTTCCTTAAAAACATTAAACACGAGAGAGACGGGACTTGAACCGGAAACTTTTAATGCAACAGAATGATACCCTACCGTTGAATTACTCCTACTTTTCTAATATTAAAGAGAATGAGTCATTTTTTAATTTTACAGAAAGTTTTCTATTAGTTTAGTTTAAAATACGCGTTGAATCATTTGAAGTAAGATGCGAAAAATCACAAATAATTGTACCAGATTTAAAAAACGGGGTTTGCATAAAAAAGGCTTTTCCTTCACCCATACGAGCATCTACATTAAATTTTGTTAAAACTAAATCCGAATACATTCAAAGTCAGGTGTTTGAGTCAGATTTTTGAGTATTTTTTAATAGTCATAAAAACGTAGCAATTTTAGTCTCTGATAATCTAACAGGAACCATAATTTTAAAGCCTTCAGAACAGAATTGTAATAAATGTCTTTTTGAAGTGTTTTAGGAATTAAAAAAGATAAAATTAAAACTGCTTTTTTGAAATTTTGTTTATGAGTTACCAAACATGTTTAAGTAAAAACTTAACGCTTATGTAGACATAAATGCTTAAGATAGTAAAAAAATGAATTTTGATAACTTAGTAGTTCAAGATAATACTGCATTAAACTATTTTTTAAATTCTATTAGTTTTTTAATTTTGTTTATTCCATAGAATATGTCTTTAGGACCAAATAATTTTGATCAGAAAGAACAGAAAATTTAGAATTTGATAAAAGATTAGACGTACTTAGAAACTATGAAAAAAGAAAAGAAGTGTTTAGAAACAATTAATAAAGATGTTCCATAATTTTGACAAATGATATTTCAAGGATTTTTACTTCCAATTCTAATTCTTGTCGCGTTAACTTTTTGTGCCATGTAATTTGATTAAGCTAATAATTAATTTTACTATTTTCGTATTTAAAAAGTTATTTTGTTACCAAAGTGATTTTAAACCGATTAATCTCAAGTAATTGTGCAGGCCTTGATGAAAGTTTTGAAACTGGAAACACGTGAAACTAACGGAACCATGCGCACTTTCATCACATTAAGTGCCCCAAACCGACATGTGCCACTGGTAATGTGCGACTTAAATATGAACTTTTGGTCAAGATGAATCTTTCATCCTTAGAGTTCCATTTATCTGTTAAGAAATAATACTTCTACACGTAATATTGGATCACTGTAACTGACTAAAATCTAAACTTGATTAATAAATCTTATTTCTAAATAAAGAAATACTTTTATGCTTCTATTTTACCTTTTTACACCTCCGCTACTTTTTTGGAATTACTCATCCCAAGCAAACTTTCCTTTTTACACTATCATAAGTTAAATCGTACTAATTATAAAAATTGAAAGGACGTGGTATTTCATTTATTTTTAACCCTCATTTTTTCTATTTAAAATTTACTTTTTTGTACAAAATAAAAAAAAAGTAAAGGATGTAGGGTCTTTCCGTCTTATTGTAAGAAATCCATATTTTCATGGATATTGTTATTTCACTAAATGCATAATTGAGACAATAACGCAATCGTTAAACCAGTCATACAGGATCCGATTTACCAGCCAAGGAATTTCGCTATCTAAGGACTTTTATAATTGGCACCGCCGTTTACTTAAACTCATAAATTTAAGATTTATTATCAGTACTTTTTTGTGATTCAGCACTGGGCAGGTTTCAGACTCTGTACATCTTTCTAAATTTTCAGATTCCTGCGTTTTTGAAAAACAGTCGTTGCTTTCTTTTTTTTTACCCTAAAGGTTTTCTTTTTGCAAACACACCGATTTAAATTGCCTAATTCCTTTATATGATTTCTTCAATCGTTTATTTTGACTTAAAGTTCACCAGTGGCGGATTAAGTACGGTTTATTATTATTATGTTTTTCTCAAAAGTTTGATACATTTTTTTGTTTTTATATTACATATAAATAAAATAGTAAAGATTATCTTGTCAAGATTAGATTTCTATTACCTTTTCAAGACCGATTAACAATACGTATTTCAGATTACATTAAAAATCTTAGACATTTAAAAGACTTTGATTTGAAACAAAGTTTACCTGTCTCATGTCAGCATTGTCACTTTTATTTATTTTATTTTCCAATTTATAATTTTAATTCTCATAAAACGTTTCACTACCATTTACAAAAAATGAAAATCCATTATTTCGAAATAATGGTTTTCTTTCCTTAACGTTTTCTGTTTAATAATACTAATTGTAAGCTATAAAGCATTTTTCATTAAGAGGCTGCTTCTAAGCCTATTTTTCTTTTTGAATCTGAAAAAGGTTTGTCTTCAAATTTTAGTTTTAAAACTTACTTTATAATACATTACTAATAATTTGTCTAGGTTGTTTTTCTTTATTTTTAAACAAAATAAATTGTATTTTAATGAAGCAAGAAAAATAAAACGTTTAGAAAAAAACCAGCTAATGGAGGAATCTCCCTAATGAAAACATAAAATTTAAAAGAATACTAAGAGAGTTCCATTACTACGTGAAATGTTTTTACATCTTAAATGTAACATGAATACATTATTGTTGGAAACTGAAAGAAGTAATGACTTGAAATACTAACAACAAAGAAGAAATAAAAAATATAAAAAATACCACCAAGTGAAAGAAAATCATTTGAAATTAAAATTAGTAAAATCAAACTTGAATGTCCAATAGAACTAAAAGCAATAAAAAGTTGTCATTTATTTTGTAGAAACGCACGTAATATACCAATAATACTTGAAAATAGAAAACAAAAAATTAAAAAGGATTTATATTATAAAAAAGGAAAAAGAAAAATACAAAATTTTTATTAAACATCCATCTAATGCTAACTTAGGTAAATTGCAAAAATTGCTGTAACAAGTAATGGAATACCATCATAAACATCTGGAGATTAAAAGTGAAATGGTGCCGATTTAAATTTACAGAGGCATGATACTAAAATTAAAGGTAGTCCTAAAATTAGTCTTAAAGAAAAGTTTTGGTCTAAAGAAGAAGAGCTTGAAAATTACTAAGAAAAATATCCTAAATTTGAAATTTCTGGTAAATTGTAAATAATTGTAAATCGAAGTAATAGAAAAGCAGAAGCAAAAGCACCCAATATAAACTATTTTAGTCCAGCTTCTGTTGAAAATTCAGAAGTCTTATTACAACTTGCTAAAGTACAAAACAATAAACTTTGTAAATCGATAGACACATAAACAGATAAAAATTCGAAAGAATCTACAATAAATGAAATAGATACCACTACCATTAATATAAGTATTCATAACTCAAACAATGCTTTTTCACATAGAAAAACAAGAACCAGATCAACTTAAGATAATCAACACAAAACAAAGTAAAATGTATTTCGAAAAATATGTAAAATAATTTGAAACTAAAAAACAATCCATAAAGATTATGACATAGGTACTTGAAAATTAAATAAAACAATACTAAAAGTTTTTCAACTAAATTTATTTGATAAAATGGGAAAGCCATGAGCTTATTGGAATTTAAAAATTCTCCAAATAGTAACAAGATTAAGCTTGAATATAATAAAAAATTAATCAGAAAAAAGAATGTGTGAATTGTACGATAATTTTATTAGTCTTATTTATAACAGAAAATCAAAAAAATATCCTATTAATTCAAGCGCCGAAAATCTTAATCACATTGTAAAAGGGTTTTAAAACTAGAAAATAAACGTAATCATTTACAACTGATTTTAAGCCTTTTAGAGTGTGAAAACCAAAAGAAGGATATGAAAACCAAAAATACTCAAAATAAAGGTATAAACAGCGTGAGACACTGGTGACTGACTATCTTTGCGGCCCCTGGTATGTCCTGCTATCCAAGTAGCTGGGCTTCTAGATACAGTACCTACTCGGATCGTCGTTTAGGTATCTCCTGCATAAATTGCAGTTGAAATAGCGTCCCCTTTTTCAATGAAAGGTGACCTGTCGTGCTGGCGCATAACTGATGGTTGTAAGCCAGGTAGAACACAATTTATATAGTGCTTTATCACTTTCTTTGTATGAAAGAAGTTACCGCAGGCTCGGGGGCAAGACCGGAGCCTGTCATAGTATTTTTTCTCTTCCTGATGGGGCTGCTGTTGTTCGCTGTTCCACTAGTCGAGTGCGTGCGTTAGAAAAACATTTTTTTGCGTAACGTTGTAAGAAAACTTTACTGCTTCCGGCCAGAAGGTAATTCCCTCGAGGGCTCTCTCGCCTAACCCGAGATGAGAAACATATTATTCACGAGCTTCTACTTGGAGAAGGTCGTGAAGGATCAAAAAGGCTGCTCCTTCGGCTATATTATTAAAGTTGAACTATTATTTTTGTTCATCTAAACAATTAATAATACATAATTGTACAGTACCATTAAATTTTCTGACGGCTAGAGTCGAAATGATCTTCCGCAAGTTCCTAACGGACTTACTAAATGCTTTATTACCCTGAGATAGTTTTGTATCTAGAAGAAGGTATCGTCTATACTTAGTTAATCTTGCGAAGCGAGCATCATTAGGGACGAGGACCTTAAGTCATCGGTAGGGAGGTCCTAGTGCTTTTTAAACTGGGACAGCGATATTTCGTCTGCATCTTTAATATCAGAAGACTCACTACCTGAGGAAGAGTTACTCCAGGACTCGTCCTTTATTTTATTTTTATCCTTATTCTTTTCTTTTGAAGAACGACTTGAGTTTTTTAGTTTATTAATTTCTTATAATATCGAGTTCATATCGGAATGAATTAGTTTATTTCCATCCCCTTGCACTGGATTTGAGATGTTTCGAGCAATATCTCACCCGTTGTCTAACGATCTGAGAAGCGCACGCTCCTTTCAGTCTGACACATGTTCCCGCTGGTAGTTTGAAAAGACGTAGCTGTGTGAGAACACACACGCCACCCGTCTCCGTCCTCTTACCCAACTGCAGAGTTGGTTCCTGATGCACCTTTACTTCCCGTGCCATTCTTGGTCTTCTTCCCAAGTCGAGCCAGCGCCGCGTGGTATCAAAGTGCGCTCTCTTTAATACTACGCATTGGTATCCTGACCTAGAACCATAGTCTTACGACGTAACATATTTGGCCATTAGTGACAAACAAATGAACACAGCTCACCCGCTGGTACAGCGGGTGCGGAAAACGGCAACGATTCGCTAGCCAGTGGCTAGCTCAACGCAAAAATCCACTGCCCAACCTTTTTCCGACGAAAAACCCTAGCCAGTTTGTGGACCCTTTCGGTGAGCACACCCCACTATCCTCTTCAGGGCTCCAGGAGATCACGCCTGGGAGGAAAGAAGCCGCTGAAGGAGCGAATTATTTACGGGGAGTCAAGCTCCGCTATGAAAATGGTAGCTCTGCCGCGGGTGGTCAGGTGGGAAAAAATGATCTTCGTACCGCATCAAACCCGCTGGTTCCCCTCTATCCGGAAGCGTACACCCGGGAGACGACCAGTCCGACCTCCGACCTTCCTCGCCAAAAGGCGAAGGAATTACGGTTGAATGTGGTGCCCTATCACCTTCCTCGACGGACAGACTTCCGTAGAAGATGTAGGAGGAGGTGATATCCCTGCGTGGCAACATTGAGCGGTTAGCTAACCGCCACGATTATATAGCGCGACATCTGAGTGTCATGTACCAACTGGTAGAGACTTTTGAGCACGTGCAGTCGCACGGGCTCAAGGCCCAGGTCAGGGAGTTTGATACTCACGTAGCTACTACCCACTTACGCTGCTCCGTAATCTAGTATGCACTTGATAACCGGGGCGAACTTCCACGGTTGACGTCATCCGGCGTCAGCCGTGGGAATTCGTTGGCAGTCGTTGGTTCTCCGAACAACGATTGATAGCCACCCCCATCTCTGTGGGCGTGGCACTGGCGGTACCACCGGTCGCCAACTTTCCTCCTTGGGAAACGGAAGAATCCGTGACCCAAAGTGGAGCACGCTGTCTTCCGTCCCGCGTCAGTCCCTTCATAGCAGCTGATGCAGGGCGCGGGGTCACAAGAGATTAAGGCTACCCATATTCGGTCGGAAAAAGTACTCCCTGCCCCCTTCCCGTACGGGACCGATCCGAAGATGAGCCCGTGGGGAGAGATCCCGAAGTGTGTTACACATGCGTCGGACAAATGTTTGTAAACCTCAACATTTTGGCAGCAGCCGTAAATGGAGGGGAGAAATCGTAAAAAATTGAGGTGTAATTATATTCGGTTGGTGCGGGTCTGCTTCAAGCGCAGCTGCGCCCGAGGCCGACGACCTGGAAGTACTTCCCGGGTCTCCACCCCAACCTATCGTTACCCTGGAACTTTAACAGGGTCGTGGACTATCGGCGGTAGCGCCTGATAGACAGGATACACGTTCATAGAGGCCTGGAGAATGGGACATAATCCGTGTTAGTGAAGCAGATTAGAAACATGCATACCAACATTGTCCGTTGCTCCGGAGGGGAGCTCATTAAGCAGCTCTACCTCCTGAAACAACTGAAGGAGCGGTTCGACTCCTCCAAGGCCAGTGAAGAAGTGGGAGCTGCCAAGGTCCCTTACTTCCTTGATGGCAATGCGGGAGCCGCTTACGAACATTAAGTGGAATCCAGCACTAGTTCGTCGAACCCGGCAGTAGTGAGGACCTGGCATCACTTCTTCCATGCCCTCATCCAGAGTTTCCTTAAGGATTATGTCCTACATGAAACGCAGAAGAAGGTGACTCGCACTAGCAAGCGCAATATGGAGAAGAACTAGCCTACTTCACGCGTGAGAACAACGCGGTGCAAGAGTGCTGCGAAGTCTTTCATGGGCACAAAGTGATGAACGTATTGTTGCGAGGCATCTCCGACACCGTCTGAAATACTGTCCGCGACCACCTCCGAGCGCACTTGAAAGACGGTCAAGCGGAACTCACCGTCTCAAGGCGCATCGCTTTCGCCGAGGGAAACATATACCGCATCGCCAGAGTCGGTAAAATGCTGCCCTCGCGCATCGCGAAAAAAGGACAAAAAGAGTCAGTTGGAGCTTGCCATCACAGATACTCTGCAGGCACAGATTGCTCCACAACCTGTCACGCGCAACGAGCTGATGAGTATCGTCCGATAAATAGCCCATTGGAAGCCGGGGACGTCCGGTTTGCCATTTCCGTCGCTATCCAGTGCGCCGTCGGCTGTTATTGCCACTGAAGGCAGGGCAATAGTTCCGAACGAAGCAGCTTCATAGGAAAAGGGTCTCTTCGATGTATACTAGATCGCAATAAGCCCCATGGAGGCCTTCTCTGTCGTATTGGCCCTCACTCCTGTGGTGCAGACGATGAGAACCATAGAACCACTGCAGGGGATATAACCCGTCGTTATATACAGCATTCTAGTCGGCCGCGCAACATGGTATGCCCGATGATACAAACAGAGCAGGCCCTGGAAGCCTTGCGGGCGATACCAAGGGAATTCAAAAAATTGCGGTGTCGCCTCTGGGAGAAGGCAGGAATCAGCAATTTTACCTATCCATATTCCTCGCATGGAAGTTCTTCAAGGTTCCTGTGAGGCAAAGAGCGTACGACTCGGATCTTCGTATCTAGGGCGCAGTGCGTACGACTAAATATCAACCGACAATAGTCGTTCCAGCCGGCACTGCCAGCCACCCGAGGTCTGCGCCAGCTGGCGTAGACCGTGGGCACCACCGAAATTGTTCATGTCTCGGGACGAAAATGGTGGGCCCACCATTGAAGACCTCAACAACGCCACCAACGCTTTGGCGGTGATAGCGAACTCGAATCTGCCGGCTCCCGAATCGGAAATTTATCATGAGTCGGGAAACGTCGGAAGAAGAAAGTGGATACGCTTTATCATGAGTCGTCCCTGTCACCCCCTGTAGCCGGTTTAATTCCCAGGAGGCGAATTATGGAGGAAGTAATAAAAGTAGTGTTTATTTTCCATCTCCGTCGCCGCCGGCCCATTCGCTACTCCACCAGGTTTTTCGTGAACCGAAATGAACAACCCATGAGTGCTCCTGGCGCCTGCTGAAATTCAAGAACCGCAGGTCCCACATCCATACCAGTAGTCGACCGACATGATGGGCTTACGATTTACACCAACGTCTGTTGAAGACAGGGGCTCGCAGTCCCCACTGGGAAACTCGACCTAACTTTTGGCATGAATAACAGGTGTCTCTGATGCCAGGCGGCGTAAGAGACAAAGCCGGGCAGCACGGCTCGAGAATGAACGCCGGGCTTTCCAACCTAATCGACGACGCAACTGCACCTTCGTAAACAGTGTAGACGTGCTAGTCGCGTTCGCCGGTAAGACCTTACCAACGACCGAACGTTTTGTGATGAGGAAGACGTCACAGAATTATTTTATCCCAGAGTCGTTGTGTATCCATTCACCGACCATGCGTACGAATCTGATCAAGTTCGAAATTATATTAGGTCAAAACAGGAGGGAAATCCTCACTACTACTTGGAAAGACTACCTACTCCTTAAATTGGAATAATTGGAGGCCCCCTGCAAGAGGAAGCCAACGGGCGGCCGTTTCGCACCCTTGACGTCATTGATGGGCGATTCCGCCTCTTCAAATCCACCTTCCGGACGCCCATTATTGTGGTCGAACGATTGGTTGTGCTAGCCATCGTTGCTACCTTTTTTAATAAACCGTCACGTTGAATACGATACGCTGCAGACTGCAGAAAGTTCAACTAGCCAGAGGAGGCGTCGTGACCATCCTCGCTGACGGGCACGACACCTTCCTTGGCGAGTTCTACTCATGTACGCTTACCCGAGTCGCTAATATGGTGCCGCCATCAAAGAAAGCCAACAAACTGTTGGCTGCACACAGTTTTAGCTTAACACACCACACTGTGATGCCGTCATACAACCAGTGCTGGGTACAGGTCATCTCTAGGGCCCGTGGAATTGTGTTTCTCGCGCCCAGCGTAGCTGCGTTGGATGAAAATAAAATCCGGGTTTCTAATGGGTTCGTGAGGCTAGGCCGCACCGACCCTTCCGCATCCTCTTCAGTAACTTCAACGCAATACGGCGCCAGTTAACCAAGCGTATGGTAGTGGCGCTAGCCATCCGGACTCCCATTACGTTGGTAAAAGCTGAAGAGCCACTGATAGAAGGCCTTCCACCAGCGCTTTCGATTTAGTCGCCAGCTGGCGCTGAGGCATCGCGAATTTGAATCAGAAAAATCATCCAGATCCGCGGCGCGACCAAGTCAAACTTTTCCACTTTTAGGACGAAAAATTGAACGATGACATCATGGAGATGCTGCAAAAACACTCCATGTGGCATACCGGCATTCTGGGGGATGTGCGTGCTGTCCTGAATTGCATCATCTTCAAGGAGGGATAGGCACATTTTAGGGCCATGTACTAGCGTGCGAGCCCGCATAGTAAGAAATTGGTAGAGGGCAATCTCCTACCAGCTGGTCGCGGGTTTTATCGAACCGGTTAACACGGAATGGACGTCGCCCGTCTTATTATCCCCATAAAGAACTATAAGCTCCGTTTCTGCGTCTACTACCGACGTCTGAAAGAGTATACTGCCGCATAATTATATCCGCTACTGTGGATGGACAACTCAAATGACGGAATATAGGACGCTTAATTCTTCAATATCCTAAACTAAAAACAGGGTTATTGGCAAATAATCCTGCCTCCGGGGGACTATGAAAAGACGAATTTGACGTCTCACTTCGGTAACTTCAAGTACATGCGTACCTTTCGGACTCCAGAACGCCTCCGTCGTCTTCCAGCGCGCTGTGTATCTAATCTGCAGCGGCGTTAGATGGCATAAATGCCTCGTTTCCTTAGACTATTTCACCATCTAAAGTAAAGAGGCACGTAAACGACTCAAGGACGTGAAATACATCCTTGGGCTGCTGGAAGACTCTGGCATTTACTTACGCGGAAAGAAAAGCTGCTCCTTCTATCCCTCGCTTAGTTCCTTGGGGTAAATGTCTCGCCCGGCCAGATGGCCGTGGGGACTGCCAATGAATCTTAGTTCACCGATGAAGAGTTTGTAAATGACAGGAAGAAGCTGCATTCCTTCCTGGGCGGGGCAAACGTCAACCGACGGTTCTTCCGCAACTATTCGGTAACAGCAACAGCGTGCGCGCCCTCAGCAGTATTTTGAAGAAGGACGCACATCCCGACAAATATCGTCTTTTTAGTTTGGCGTAATTTGCATTCAATGGTTTCCGTTTTTAAAAATTCATGAATGAATTGAATTTCAATGATTACATACGTCTGTGCCATAAGGTTTTCTGTGGTGCGATGGGAATTTAAATAACTTTAATGCACTAGATGGGAGTAATGAACCCCAGAATAGCCTCCCTATTGGCGTTCTGCTTGATGTTATATATTATTAGTATTTGATACATGCCTTTTACGCTTGGATGTTTTTATATCGGCGGCCAGTGAAATGCGTTTGCAATTGTAAGTGCTTCTGTACTTATGGGCCAGGGACTTGAAACTCTGCGAGGGAATTATTCCTCAATTTAGGGGACTTTCCTCCTAGAGATTATGTCCGTGATGGGGGGTTACTCTTCTGCATGTAGGGGTAAGTTTAGAGGGAATTATTTACTGCACAAAAAGATACTTACCCCAAATCCTGGTGCCTACATTTGTATGTACATTGATCCTTTTGACATGTCGCGATAAAATTGATATGAGATGAAACTTGTAGAGGCTGCCTGTTAAAAAGATATGGTGGTGGATGGTCGGAAGGAAGGATGGATGTCGGATGACTTCCGATTTTATTCAAGGTCGGTCTGTCATACCGCTATTTATACTGCTTCATGGGCGGCACTTGCAATCTCGATGGCTGCGACGGGGGCGATGGTGAGTTGTCAAATTGCACGGCTTACACGGCAATTCAATCAATTTGCACTCTTGGCGTTGCAATGCAATCAAGTTTGCACTCCTCACCGTGCAATTCAATCAAGTTCAACTCTTGACATTGCAATGCAATCAAGTTGCATTTCTGACCGTGCAAGGCAATCAAGTTGCTCCTGACAGTTCAATGCAATCAACTTGCACTCCTGACAGTGCAAATTCAATCAAGTTTCCATCGCCTGCAAAAACAAAATGATTCGACAGTTTGCACCCAAAAGGGTTTCAACCCCCGACCTAAACGGGTCGGCCCGGGTGTTTAAGCCACTCAGCCATCTGAACGACTCATGTCACTTCAGCCAAACGCACTTATAGTTATCTCTCGCGAAACGTCTCGAATGGACCAATCGTACCAGATCAACGAGCGGATCCTCATCAATACCTCGCAGTATTTCCAACACTGCCTATTGTAGCTCTTGGTTCGATTTCAACCTCAAAAAGACTCCAGTTTGATGCTTATGTTTTTAAGAACGGGTCTTCTGTGTTCGGCTCTTACTAAAGTAGTACTATTATCTCATTAAAGAAGTTTTTGAAAGGGGTCTTTCACGAGGTTTTGTTGCAGCTTGTGAGGTACGTGGAAAATGTAACAACTGAGTTAATGTTTTCACATAGTGGGTAGGTACTGTAGGTTTAGGATGGCCGTTCCATCCGCATGGAAAAGTATTTTAATCAGAGTTCTATGAACACTTTCGTGATTCTCTTTTTAGATGGCCATATCAGTTCTAGATACTACTTTTGGTTGCGGAAAAGGAAGTATTTTCACCATACTCGGTGAAAATCTCGTCGCCGAGGAGGATAATTGCCAATTCCCACATCTCTATTAGGTTGCTCCGCACGAGCTGCGAACGCAAAGAGACGTCCGTTCTTGTTTGGAACGGTACCATGTAGGAATTACGCCTGTCCCACGACGTTGTGACCTTCTTTTCATCGCCTTCGGCATCACGAGCGTCATTGATGCAGCGTGCCGCAGAGAATAGTGCGCGGAAATGAAGAGTGGACGCTTACCTTTAAAACCTTCTTTCTTTGCGTCGAGTTCTGGAGTTTTTTGTTAAAATTGAAACCACTTACCCACATGCGCTCGCTCATCTGGAAGACTATTAGTGACATGTATTAATACCAACATTTCCCCCCTCACTCGAGGCGGACAGCAGACGGTCCGAAGCAGATGGCCCCTCGCTTCTTGCTTCACCAACATACGACATCAATCTTTATGACAGGGACAGGGGATTTAAATCATCACGTTGTGAACCTAGTGAGAATCGAACTCAAGTGTCATAATCTTTGCTGAAAAAATTGAAACAACATTGCCACATGCGCTGGCTCATCTGGAGAACAATGAGTGGCATGTACTTGCACGAACCGGTTTTTATTTTCTGTGTAAACCTAGCCGCGGAGAAAGGGAGGCAGCGGGGCGAAGCAGGGGCGAAAAGCAAGCAAAGCAAGAAAAGGGTTTAAAACGGGAGTTTTCAAAACGCGAATTGAGCTACGCTTTGTGCGGAGTTGTTTTGGGGTGCGTCGTGCGGGTGCGTCGGCGGGGCTGAGGAAGGAAGCCGGCGGGCGCGACAAAGGGGGGCGGCGGCGACATAGAGGAAACTTATTCGGAATAAAACTAAAAATTATGAATACTTTAATTATTAGGTGTCAAGTAACAATTCTAATTCTTATTACAAGCGTTGAATTAGTTTCTACGCTGTGGTGGTTATTTGGGACTCGAAGCCGTCTCATGTAGAGAGGGCATCAATTGGGCGTTTTCCACAGTGCATGTAACCTACTGCTAGAAATTACAGTAGGCGGGCACAGTATCAAGCATCTTCTATAGTTACGCAGTGACTACTACGTCCGAAGGGTCACAAATTATCCCAGACGTCCTACTTGAAGAAAATTGAAAGGTTCATGCGCACTCCAGCTCTTGCGGCAGCTCTCTCCTTTCCTTCTTACAATTTTTTATAGGCTTGAGACTTCTCTCTGTTGATTACTGAGTTTGTGCTCATATTGTGGCTTTGTCAACAATATTCTCCTCAGAGCGATCCCCGGATACGCCATGGAGCACCTGCTGGGATTGAAGTAGGTGCTCCTTGTGTTTTGAAGGACATTACCGTGGAACAATATTTTGGAGGGCATGATCACCTCTTTGTATAATCAAGAAAGTCTTTCTCTTCTTGAGAAGCTGTTTGGTGACTTTCATTTTTTAAGAAAAGCTACGGAGATTTTACCCGTTCTTTCTGCGTTGTAGTACAATACTACGGGGGTGGGTATATCCCATTTGTGCTATCTCGGGGATGCTGGGGAGTTTGGTATATTAAAAAATGCGTTGTGGGAGGTGAAAGCGAGAAAGAGGTGGCAATCGAACATTTTCGTCGGTTCCTTGATTTTGAATGAAACAGCAGTGGCTTATTCACTCAAACCACTATGAGCATCTGCACACACATTATAAGCTCTCATCATGCGGAAGGAAGTTTCATGTCGTGTTCTAAGCATATGTGTCGTGCGACCCTGTGGTGCAACACTCACGGGAAAGCGTACAGACTTCATGATCTGAAATTCGAGTCATGTATGACTTTCAGGTCATATAAGCCCAATTTCTACCCTCGCACGTTGCGCCGGTATTTAATGCTAAAATGCCTTAATCAGGCCCTATTCTCCCATTTGCCATTTTTCATCTCTGCAAATTAGCTCGAATTCTATGGAACTGGGCAACCGGCAATGCAGAAATGCATTTACACCAAGGGCCTTAATCTGGCATGGATTTCCCAACCTGAAATTAGGCCGATTTGCATCCATTCAAATCGGCCCCATTTCTACACGAACACCAAGCAATCGGAATACCCTGGAGATATTTTTGCTCGCCTACCTGTTCAGGGATAACGGCACAGCTTACGCCATTTTTCTTGAGACGAGCTCGCCCGACTCTTCGTCGGGCCGGACAAGGCCATACATTTCGACCTTCCTGGTCAGGATTACGAGTAGCTCAAGTAACCCCCGCCATTTTCATGGCTTTCCATAATTAGTGTGTCTTTGACCGGTAAGGGGGGTTACTATATATGCAGTCGCGTTAGAGGTACTTTCTAGGACGACAGTTATCTATCCTCGGATGAGAAGTAAAAATCTTTGGAAAGTTCAACTAGACAGAGTGCAACACACTAAAGTGGTTCATTATTATTTTGCATTATTTTGCAAGATACCGTACCTGACGGCCTTCACCAAGTCTACTACACTTACGTGCCTCTTGCCCTACTGCAGCTTCGAGCCGATCATTCGTCTGAAGGGCCCATTCAACGTCACACCTGAGCACTCAAGTGCCAGTCAAGCTACTGTACCCGCTGGACTTCGGCTGGAACTCGCAACTCCGGCAACCGACATTCATCAATGCCCCTCCTCGCTTCGCCTCACGGCTTCCGCCTTACAATCTTCGCCCTCAACCCCATAACACTTACGGGTTCTTCTTTTTTGGCAAAGAAATTAACCTAGGCTCACACCGTCTGTATGCCCTCGGACTCATGTACTACGAAATGTCCTGTCCGGTCCTGTTTAAACCATCTCCGGGTAGTCATCTGGCTTTTTTCTCTTCTTTTCATCCGTTCACACGGAAAATTCTTGGACCCGATGCTTTTGCGTCAATCTGCAACACACTCCCTGAGACCCCTCTCGAAATAAGGACCTCGAATACCCTTCGTTGCAATTGCTTGCTTTTTCTCTGGGTTTTTTGTGGGTTTGTTCTTGCGCTCATGCGCATCAGTGCTGCAAGCTTTTCACGACAAAATAATTTCTGGAATCAATTTCGAAGCGCGGAAACAAAAAGCACACACCACAAAGGTCGACTTCCCTTACTAAGGTGCAGACAAGAGGTCGGATGCTTCATTAACTGGAACTTCGGTGATTAGAAAAGCAGCGCGTAAGCGCGTACCATATTTCTAGCCTTTCAGTCGGTTTTAAAAGGTTCAAATATAGGGAAAAAGGAGCACGGGAAGTTCTGTGGCAGACAATAGCCGCTGTGGGAAAAATAAAATCTATGGGGTTGCACGAAGGCAACTCTTAGTAAGCAACTCGTCGCGTAGTAGACAGCAGAAAAGATGCATATTTTTCATTCCCGCGGACTATGTTGTAGGGTTTCGTGAGGCTATGGTACCCAAACAAGCCTGTGGCGCGGGATTTTGCGATCATCTGCGCTTACAGCCGGATCAAAGCTGGGAATCGAGTCTCAAGGCGCCCAAGCGCGGAAAAAGTCGAAGTGCTCACAGAAGAGCTCGCTTGCTTGAGGACGCAAAGGAGGATATACAAGACGCTGTAGTGTGAAGCCCAAAGTGATTTAAATTTATAAATAATGGGGTATCTTGCGGTTGCCCTCTTAAGTACCAATGAGACCGCTAGACGGCCTCTGAGATATTGTATTAATAAGGCGCCAAAAAATAGATCCGCACTTGACCCGTAGGGGAATAGGTAACCCGGGGCCGCAAATATCGGGTTTAAACAAGCCTCAGAGGTAAGATCCAGACGATAAAATTCACCTAGGCGCGGGGACTTGTAGAAAATAGTGAGGCACGCGGGGCGCAAGCTCGATTTAGATTCCGATGGCGCCGAGGAACGGTCTTGACACCTGATTCCAAAGCATGATGGGCCTGTGGTCGTTCGGCTCATTGGAGAATTATGACGTCCGTATCCTGCGCATTGAGCTAGAAACAGTGGAGTGAATGTAGAGCCAAGAGCAAGCGCCGTGGAACTGTCACTTTAAATTTCTGTAAAGTGCCCAAAATAAATAAGTTGGTTTTACGTTTACAAAGGAGCGATTGGTGCAACCCAAACTGGTGCTGTGCGTCTGAAGTCGGCCAGCACACCTTGCGTCTCCTATCTGCACATAACGAATGACTTATACCTGCGCCGCACTGTCCATGGCTGCGAAGTACGGGTTCAGCGAAGCAACTGGTGTTGAATTTAGCACTGCGGAGTGCGACTTTCAGACGTGTACACGTGCATGGATATTCCGGTACGATGTGGGATCAAAGCGAATTTTTGCAAGTTCCCGGGGCCGTTCCCTACCGTTGGGAGTTCACCCACCGCACATAGCGCATAATTTTACCAAAATGAGCTATTTTATGACAGCGAGGACGTGGAACTTTCCATGCCAAAGATCGGAGGGGCTGTAAAATCGTGGCTTAAAATCAGGAGCGAGTGAACTCTAGGATCATATCAATTATTGGTTTGAACCCCCTTCGGACATAATCAGCAATTGTTCGGTCACTTCTAGATTATGTGAGCATTCTTGGAGGTCCACCGTCGTCCACACATACGAATACATCTTTATGTCTATGGTCTTTTAGTATAATACAGCCCGCATGATGTGGACCGTACTAGGCGGAAGAATAGTGCTGCCTAAAGTTTAATTTGGAAATAATAGTTTAGTATACGGAATAATGAAATGTGCACATGGCGCAGATTTAATTATTCTGATCATTTCTTTTAACGGGTCAGGTACACACGGCACGCGCCCGTGTACCCCCTCCCCCTCTACATGCTGACCCAGCTTCACCTGATCTGGCCTTGCTGAGCCAAAGCAGGCCGACGGAACCTGCCTGGATATATGCACTCCGCGCATATCTCCCGTTGCGGGTACCTTACTGTCCAACTTTGCAGTATCTATGTATTCTAACATGAGGCTTATGTGTTTCCTTACCCTGCTTTAGTAGTTCAGCGTACTCATCGCGCCTCATCATAATCGATCAATAAACCGGAACCTAATTCCTTTTTTTCTTTACGTGCCTAGCGCCGCGTCCATTTTTATCCAGCTCCTTTCTACTCCGCGCCCCCGTCTTTTTCTTCTAGGTAGATCTTTTGCTCACGATTCTCTCCCAAAAGCTTGCCCGCGTTGTCCCGCGTTGCCAGCGAGCGTGACTATGCCCTGTACCCGTGTCCCGTTCTGTTCTGTTCCTGCCGGGCGACGCGACCCTCGCCCCCGTTACCGACCCTGACCCAAGCGAACGTGTCCCACTCTTTTCATGTCTGCAAAAGTGGATGCGATTAACACAACTTCATCATGCTCCCTCCGGGATGACGCGTAAGTGACTTATTTCCATCCTCACTGCTGTCACCCAATGCCAACATGCCTCCTCACGGTTCACCCTCCGGGACTACATGGACGTGATGTCTTTTCAGTTACATTGATGCCCACAGCAGGCCTATCCTTACGGGCAGCATGTCTCCTCTAGTCAGTATTTTAGCCGTATCTATACTCAATATTTCCAGATATAATCTGATACGTCAAGTAAACATTCCACAGTCTCGGCTATCGATCATCTACGATCCGTCATTGTCAACTTGCGACAGTGATCACGACATCTTGAAAATTTGACGCTACGGCTGAAAAAGATCTGCGGCGCAATGTGTGAGACCAATGAATCACACATGAATGCTGCTGCCAGCGATTTGACAGGTCTGGGGCCATCTGCCATTTTGGCCACTTTAGTCGCTTCACCTCAACTCGACCAAGTGGATGGTGAATCTATTCGAGTTTTCCTGCGACTTTACGACACGTATTTTCTTTCCGTCAAATCTAGCGCACATTAATTTGCTCTCGACTAGACAAAATGCGTTCCAGTCGCCCTAAAGTATTGCCTGGACCACGAGCACATGTAGGCGCTATCGGCCTCGGTCTCATTCCCGCTGCCGACTACGACAGCTTAGACTATACGACGCTCCGCGAGTATCTCAACAACAAGGCCACCGAAATTCCCGAAATCTCTCCGTGGAAACGCTCGAAGCTATTGTCAAGAAAGAGCTGAAGATGAACATGGACGACACGAATGAAACCGTGCGGATGGAAATTTTTCATCCAGTACCAATCCCTCTTCGTCTTAACGGCTTGACTTGGCTACCTAAGACCAACGTTAAGATCTCAGTGAAGCATGTTATCTCCGTGATTCATCCACAAAGATTACGTCAACGTCTCGAGTACGATCTCAGCCTAGCACACCGCGGCCTTAAAGACGACCTGAAATATTTCATGAAGCATGCCATTTGTTTTGCAGAGGCTTCTAAACTCCTCAACGTTAGGCCTTCAGGCGAAACTTCAGCATACAAGACAAGCAGAGGCAATTCTGACAGTCGCGACTCGAAGACATCCAGCGGTACGACCCCTACGTCGTCAAACCGCGAGCTGCGAATATGTCTATTTCCCGCTTTCAAGAGTAAGGGGATACGTCACCTTTCAAGAACTTTCGTGCATGCCCAGAACCGGAGAAGAAGAAAATTATGGACCAAATTGCCGCGGATCGCGCCAAAGACGGTCCGTCGTTTTCTACCAGATCACGCACAAAAGGTCCTTTCCCTCATGACACCGCGTCTGAAAGCGATCCGTAGATCATCGGTCGCATCCAGGAAGTAAAAGAAGCGGAAATTTTCGACGCTACTTGCACAATCTCACTCATAGAAGACGGAACGAAGAATGTCACTGGATGTTGCGACGACTGCAGTGATGAAGGTATCGTTTTGACACGCATCGCCGAGCCCGCAGCCCTCGAAGTTATCGGTCAGATAGCCCATATCGAGCCATTCAGCCTTTCAGTCTCCCTCAAGTCGGGGCAGGAGCCCCAATGTTTCACATTTTAGCGCACATGGACGTGTGTAGGTACAGTTCTACATCTATCGGTAGGCCAAATGGCCTTGCGGTAACATCTTGTATCTAATTCATGAGAACGATCTGGCCTGCGAAGATTTACTTATAGGTGTTCCAGTCTTACTTAATCTCCAGATCGACACCAAGACCCTGCTGGTGTAAAATCGCGCCCATCTCGTCGAAACCGACTGTGTGAACCTCAGTACCGATTCCACGGCCGCCCATATCGGCCACGTTGGACGTCTCATGCACGATCGCAACAACGAGGTCTTGTCTAATCGACCAGTGCTTGATCCGGAGCGCCCTATGGTCAATTAAAATCTCAATGCAGTGGGAGGAAGATCCGTTCTAGGATCCAAGTCTTCAAGACACACCCGACGCGGACGAACAGGATGATGTCAAAAAGTTATTTCAAGAGTTTCTCATCGATGCCTCCAGGAACGCTCTTCCCGACGAAAACGCGTAGGAACTCCGCGACATCGTGACGGAACATACCGTTATGTTCCGCACGACACTTTCCGCGGATCCCCCTGCTGCCGTGTCGCAACTGGAGATAACTCTCTCTCCTTATTCGAAGCCCGTTCGCCTGCGCTTGCGCAACCTTTCCCAGGAACAACGAGATTTTCTGCGACGAAATGTTGAAAACTTGGAACGTTGCGGTATGGTGTACGTGAATCCAACTGCTACGTGGGCCAGCGCGCCACTCCTGGTGCCCAAAACGGGTCCAGATCGCTTCAGGTTTACAGTCGATCTCCGCCCAGTAAACAAGTTCAACTTGGTCCACCAATATCCCCTGTCCAATCTCGAGCAAGAGATATCAAAGGAGTCTCATAGTCATTTCTTTGCCAACTTTGACTTGTCGCACGGATATTGGCAGCTCCCTCTCGTTTTTGATTCCCAAGCCCGTCAGTCTTTATTTACGCCTGACAGTATGTATACCCCAATTCGTTTTCTGCAAGGTACAACCAACGCAGTTACGTACCTGAAATCTAGTCTCGCCGCCATCTTGCAGTCCAGCTGAAGAGAAAATCTACTCTTTTGGCTGGATGACATTATCTGTCATGCCTCGACCATCCCCGAGCTTATCCAGACGATACGGAAAATTTTCGAAGTTATGAAAACTGAAAACTTCAAACTCCACCAGGGGGAAATGTTCCCCTTTCTCGACTCAAGTCCGTTGGTGTGGTCGCATTTTATTAGCCGATGGCATTCCGTTTGACACACGCCGAATCGAAGGTCTCGAAGCATTGGACGAACCGACGTTTGGAATGCAACTGAAACAATTTTTCTGCGCTCTGCAATGGGTAAACGCAAGCATCCCCTATTTTTCTCGTCTCATGAACCCACTTCCGAAATTCCTACAAAATCGTATGCACTCGCGTCGAGAGCGACAAGAAGCGTGTCCTCTCCAGCGTCAAAACTTCTTCCCACAGAGTGGGGCTCCTCGGAACTTCAAGCATGCCCTTTCGCTTCGTGCTACCCTTGCGCTCCGCGATGAGTCGAAACGTCTTTGTGTCTGCACCGATGCTTCCGATTCATTCTGGTCCTGCATCATGACTCATTTCCCTATGGAAGATACCGATTGTCTCGGTGCAGACAAACGTCACGAACTGCTCCAGTTACTCTACGGCAAATTCAACTCTTAGCAAGCCCGTTGGTCAACTCTCGAGAAAAAAGGGTACGCCGTGCTTGCTACTCTGCAGCGCATGCACTGGCTCGCCGCTAAGCTATCCTGTTTTGATCGTTTTAAGGACCCTAACAACTTTATCTACCTCTTCGAATCCCTTTCAATCGTCCCTGGTCTGTCGCAAAGGACGTTACGAAACGTTCTACGATGGGCGTACTCCTTACGGCTTACAACTATACTTGCGTCCACATTGCCAGTGGCGACAACATCTGAGGCGATCTACTTGCTCCGTGGAAATTACCTCCTACCATCCGTCGTCTCGTCACTATTCCGATCCTACGTAGTTCCGCTTCGGAGGAATGCAAATAAATTTCGGCCGCCAATATCGCCGAAGTCCATGAATTTTCGTTTTCATCCTGTTCTAAGGATTTACGTCAATCTGACGGCCTTTGCCGTACGTTCAATAACACCGTTTGGATTCCAGACGATGTGACTGACATGCAACTTCGCCTTTGCATCATCGCCCACCCAAGTGTGGCTTAACATAGTGACACAACGTCCACCAAACACACTTTGTGCGCTTCATTCAATTGGACGAAGCTCTCAACCAAAGTCCATCATTTTTTCACGTCCTGCATCCATTGTATCTCTATAGCTGGAGGGGGTAAATCCCCCGTCCGTTTGGTCCCGCCCTTCAAGAGACAAAGCCAATTGACCTCTTCCAGTTTGATTATATCGACCTTGGCGAGTAGACGGACGGCGCAAACATGTGCTTATGCTGCAAGACGGCCTTTAGGACTATAACTGGTTCTTTCCCTTCGCCGATACATCTTCGGCCAAGGCAGCTACAGAAATTATCGACTGCTGTGCAGCCTTTGGTGTTCCCAACAGCCTCATATCCGAAGGTCCGACACATTTCCGCAACGATACTTTACGATTGATCGCGAGGCCTCAAATTACCGCATTACTTCAAGTTTCCATCTTTCTTTGGTCTAAGGATACGATCGAGCGCCTAGGCAAGGATTAACTTCCCAAACTTTGAGCCATGATGTCTCAACTCCAACTCCTCCTGGCGGAATGGCCAGACATTTTGTCTTTTACTCAAAACGCTCTGAGAAAATCACCCTCACCGCAAACAAAAATCTCTCCCTTATAAACATTTTGACAGACGCTAATACGCCTCCGCCGATAAGAAAGTTCCTTGGAATTACTACAGCCACGCATATACGTCTGCCCGATCTACAGTTGGATCGTACGTTAAACATTCGAAAAGTCTAAGAGCTCATGGAATATCTACAACCAACAGTTGCGGATAAACAATAATCGAATCTTCAAAAGATAAGCTTCGCGTGGAAAAGTTCCGAACTTCTCCGTTGGACGTTTCGTCTTACTCGCGTACATTTGGACATTCCATAGATATGGTGTCATTGCAAACATTACACGATGTAATTAAATTACTCAAACAAATACGGTTATCAACGGAATACCGAGAGGTGCTTCATGATATCGGAAAATAGGATAGCATTTATAGACAAAGAATGGATGGCCGTCCAACAATCCACTTCTTTGTGTCAGTATTATCAATGGATCTTCATATCCAAGTGCGATATAAACGTAATGAAGACTCGAGAAATCCCCAGAAGTCAACGTCATAATGCCTTTGAAAGGCCCACGCGCGTTTCTAATAAAATTGTCTATAAACATCTACGAATTGAAATCACAAAGTCCGTCGTTTGATGCCGCGGAATCCACATATATATACTGACATTATAAGAAAACGAGGTCTTATTCTTTTAATTTTTTGAAAATGAATAGGAGACGTTATTCCCAGCGTCAATTTTTTTCTCCATAAATTTACAAACATGAGCTCATATGAAAACGATGACTAATAATTGTCCAGTTTTTATTACAGAATTCTAGACTTTATTGATT